>CM033646.1:3806729-3911749 GCA_019512145.1 Engystomops pustulosus | reverse complement strand
AGAGTCTATGGCAGCACCGAGCGAGTCCTCCTATAGTGGAGGGTCTGCCCAGATAGGACGTCCTGACATGCTACATATAGCTCCCTCTAGGTAGCCTGCCCCCTTGTGGCTGAGGCCATGTAGACCGCCTCATCCTTGGTGTAAGATCTTCTTCTCTTGTCCTAGAAAAGCCAAACTGCTCCTCAAGAAGAAGCGATACCAGGAGCAGCTCCTGGAGAAGACGGATAATCAGATCAGTAACTTGGAGAAGATGGTGAGTCGGATCCTCCGTGTTCCCATTTTCCATCCCGTAGTTGATGTTATATGTGTCAGGTTTCTGCTGCAGATCTGCAGCGGATTCTTCTCAATTGTAGAAGAGAATCAGAATAGACACAATAGAGCGACCCCGTGTGTATCACTGACTCTAGGCCGTTCCCACACTCTCCAATGTCCTCTCCTCTGTCTTTATCTCCAGGTTGAAGACATAGAATTTGCACAGATCGAGATGAAGGTCATCGAAGGCCTGAAGATCGGCAATGACTGCCTGAAGAAGATGCACGAGGTGAGGATGTCCTCCGGGTCCTGTGCCGGGGCGTCCTCCGGGTCCTGTGCCGGGGCGCCCTCAGGGGTCCTGTGCCGGGGCGCCCTCCGGGTCCTGTGCCGGGGCGCCTCGGGTCCGTGCCGGGGCGCCCTCGGGGGTCCTGTGCCGGGGCGCCCTCGGGGGTCCTGTGCCGGGGCGCCCTCCGGGTGGTCCTGTGCCGGTCCCCTCGGGGGTTCCTTTGCCGGGCGCCCTCGGGGGTCCTGTGCCGGGGCGTCTCCCAGGAGGAGGAGAATTTCTATCATCTGTTGTTTTGTTGTAGGTCATGTCCATAGAAGAAGTGGAGAGGATCATGGATGAGACGCAGGAAGGAATAGAATACCAGAGGGTAAGGCATAAGGAATCGCAGTCTCCGCAGCTTTAACTGCGACTGGAGAACCTGAATGAACGTGACTTTATCTGTCCTCAGCAAATCGATGAACTTCTAGCCGGAAGCCTGACAACGGAGGACGAGGAGGCCATCCTGGAGGAGCTGGAGGCCATCACTCAGGTGAGAGGGATCGGTGTTCCTTTAAAGGGATTGTTATGTCCCCTGCCGTCAGGTTCACAAATATAATGCCGGCGGCCAGGCAACCCCCCTTTTTTTTTTTTTTTTTTTTTTCCTATCCCTCCAGAAAGTTCATGAGGTTCATGCAGAATTTTGAAACATTACTTTAATTAGTCATTTGGTGTTCCTTTAAGTGCCCTTTAAGATGAGCAAATGCGTCATACCAGATTGCATCAAGTGTCTGTCACCTTGTTCCTTACAGGAAGATCTGGAACTCCCAGAAGCGCCCAAGGAGCCGCTCCCAGAAACCACTCCAGGTAGGACTGCAGGTTCAGGGGTGAATGAAGGGTCCTGAGGCCGGGATATACATAATATTGTGACAGGCCGGGGAGGGAGGGAGAAAACCTCTGCCACAGGGGAAATAAAAGATTGCATTGTGCCAATTGTAATCTTTTAAAGGGGAATTCTGGAATTGCCTAAGCCTTATTAGATGGGTGGTCCGACACTCTTGTCAGCACGTTGAAGTTTGTTGTGGTGCTCCTGGGATAAACCTGTCATACTTTACAGTCCATAATGTGACATGTGTTGGTCAGGTGGGGCCCTGACACATAAATGAAGCTGAGGTGCAATACCAAGCACCACCACTATACAATATGGCGCTGATTGGTGTTGGTGCTTAGCGTTATAGAATATAGAACACACCATCCCGGAGACCCCCTTTAACCAGTGTTTACATTTCTGTTTCTTCTTACGTTCAAAAAATTTTTTTTGCTTTTTTTTTTATTAACAGAGAGAGAAGCCGTCAAGAACAAACCCAAACCACAGCTGGTGGCCGCTTCCTAACCTCGTGGCCGGTCCGTGGTATCAGAACGTCTTTACTCTTCCCTTATTTTCCCCTCTTTTTCTTGACCTCCGCGTGGTGCTGGGTCGCTCTGCCGAGCATTCCTCGGGGGAGGGGAAGTATCTGACTCCTTGTGATAGACTGCAGCACCCTCTCCGGTTTACATTGGGGGAGCCCCTTCCAGCCTCGGGTGGGGGTCAAACCCCTCTCCAGCATCAGCCGCAGAATAGGCGGAGACGCTCACGGACTCCATATTAAACGGCATTGTTTTAGTTCCGCCATTGTTGTCCATTATCTAATCCTCCCGGACGCGGCTTTGCCGGAATCTCGCTGTTCTTACACTCCTATAAAGAAAGTGTCGTCCTGTGCCGACGTTTACAGGGAGGTGAGTGTCTCGAGAACCAGAGGGCAGGGCTGAACCTAAAAACTGTGCTATAATACGCTGACCCTTCCAATAGTCATGTGTCATATTGGGTGGGGGCTCCATGCAGGGCCTCACACTCCTGCAGAGATTAGGTGGGAAGAGACGCTACTTGTAATTGTCAGGGCCTTCTGACAGTTTATGCCTCCTGAGGCAAGAGGCTCCACTTGCCTCATAGCTGGTGCACCTTTTCCAGCAGGACACAGTAAGGTTGCCCCTTACGGACTGCTGGTGGTCCCAGGAGCCCATGTGATGCGTCTTGGCAGCCAAAAACAAAAAAAAAAAAAAAAAAAAAAAAAAAAAAAAAAAAAAAAAAACAACAAGAAAAGAGAGAAAAAAAAAAAAGAGAAAAAAAAAAAAAAAAAAAAAAAGATGCCAAAAAAAATAAGGAACGAAAAAAAAAAATAAAAAAAAAGAAAAAAAGAAAAAAAAAAAACAAAAAATAAGAAAAACCACGAAAAAAAGAACCACAGAAACAAAAACCACAAAAACCCAGAGAACACAAGAAAAACAAAAACACCAAATACCCATAAAAACAAAAAAAAACCCACAAAACCACCCCAAAACAAACCAAAAACTCCAAACCACACACAAAAACAAAACAAAACCCCCCCCTACCCACCCAACACCACCCCCCACCCCCCCCCCCCCCCCCCCCCCCCCACAACCCCCCGCCCCCCCCCACCCCCACACACCACCCACCCAACCCCCCCAACACCCCCCCCCCCCCCCCCCCCCCCCCCCCCCCCCGGTAATACATCTGGTTTTTTTATGTATTCCTAATTTCATAAGAATGAAGAATAAAATAACACTAAAAGTAAAGGGGCCACCGCCATCCTGACTGCGCCTCATAACAGGGTTATATTGTAAATAAGGGTCTTGCCCTCAGTATAGACGCGTCAGGAGGGCTCATCCATCGTACCGGATGCCTTTAAGAGATACGGAGCAGCGTACGCCCTCTACTTGATAATAGTTAGGACCCGGTGGTCTGTTGTGGGACTACTAGTCTCAGCATTACTCCTCAGGCTTACACATGGCAAGGCAAAAAGTTGTGCAGACTCTGCTTTTTCAGACAGACACCAACCTAACCCTGTGGACTGTGTAATGTGGTGCATAAATTACTTAAAGGGGTTGTCCCAAGTTTCTGTGTTCACTCCACTGACAGGTCCCCTGCAATCCTAATCATTACACACTGAAAAGCTCTGCAAATTTTTGCAATGGAATTTGTGTTTCAGCTTCTCACAATTATCAAGATCTCTGCTACCTGTGATTGAATCCATCCATTTATACTGAGGCCGGGTGAATCAAGTTGCACCTTAAAGGGGACGTCTGAAGTTTCATCATTGTCCCCTATATATCAGATATGGGATAATCTGATCATTTGGGGTCTGATGGCGAGGACCCCAACCCATTATGAGAACGGCGGTCCCACTTATGATTGAAGCGGTAGAGCATGGATCTATTCTAAGTAGCACTGGCGCTCCATCAGTACTCCCAGATCCCTGCTGTTTTATGTCTGCTGATCAAAATTAACACTAAACTTCTGCGCCGTCAGCCCAAGTTTTTCCTATTCATCTCTATATTAGTGTCCCCATTCACTGACAGCAAACGGTGGAATACACCAATGTCTCATGATACATTGATTATCTGTTAGGAACAAGAAAGTGGAATCCATCCCCTTGAAATATGAATTGGTTGCCGGGGTCCATCTGCACCTGGACAAGGTCCCTGTGATTTTATAATGACCGATACTTTAGGGTTAAATTAAAGGGGTTGTATGGATTAAAAAATTTAGGCTCCTAATGGTAAAAGGATACTGAACCTTCCCAGAGGTTTGGAATAATCCAATGGCCCATGTGCAGGGGGGGGGGGGGTTAGGATTGGCGGACATTGGTATGTGGATGAGTTTGCGCATTAGGGATCTTTTTATGCTCTTCCGATGTGTTTTTAAAAATCTAATAAAATGTATAAAGCAGCAGCGCTGTGGTTGTGTCATACGGGCAGCAGCAAAAGTCTGGGATCCTGAAAACTATAGGGGGGCAACCATGTCAGAACTGCTATTGTGTTACTTAAATTTGTAGGGAGAAGGATCAGCTATAAAGCCCTAGGATTAGTGTTATCTGGAGTTTGTCCTACAAAAAACAAGCCCCTAAAGGAAATCTACCAAAAAATCCATCCTGATAAACCAGGGACATTACTCATAGATCCAGGCAGCGGGGCTGTGGTATCTTATATTTGTTATCCATGGCCTCCTTCCTTCTACAATCGACTATTATAATTATGCTAATGAGTCAGAATGGCTCTGGGGGTGTTACCAGAGCCCCTCCATGCTGCAGCTTCACAGGCTGTTACATCAGACAAACTGAAGGGTTAAGTGGTGAGAGAGCAGGTAGAGACAGTGTAACAGCCTGTGAAGCAATGGCAAGGAGGGGCTATGGTAACATCCCCAGAGCCCTTCTAGCTCATTAGCAATTATAAAAGTTGATTTTGGAAGGAAGGAGGCCATACAGTCCCGGTGCCTGGATCTATTAGTAATGTCCCTGGTTTATCAGGATGGATTGTGATGGTAGATTTGCTTTAATAAGATGACAATGTAAAAATGATTATTGGAGGGGTAGCAAAAAATAAAATACCATTTCAATTTTTTTTTATCCCTATTAGAGGTAAGACAATTTAGTCATGTTATATGATCCCCAACATGACTCCATCAAAAAATACAACTCTTCTAGCAAGAACCAAGCCCTGAGCCAGTTTTATCAGTGCAGATTTATTATGTAACTTCTCCTTTGGCTCTATATGAAAATAAAAGATAGGAGCGGCTGCAGTTACAGCTTCCTGCCACTACAGGGGACATGGAGCTGACTGCTCCCAGCTCTGGACCAGGAAGTTGAGAGACCCGGTGTCACATGCTATACCATAGGAATAACCTATGTTGTGTATATAGAATAATTCCTACACTCCCCCTTAGATGTGGTAGGGGGTAAGTGGCAGAGAGCTGGGGGGTCCAACCACTGTGACTCCCAATAATAAGGGGGAACTGGGAGTGAAGGTGATTCAGAACCTCGGACCCAGATTAAATTCCTTCAGTTTTGGACATAGAGCCAGGCTGCAGTGACTCTGTTCTGCCACTACACAGTGAGTGGCGCTGTCATCTTCCTATTCCATATTCTGTGTATTAGCTGATCTATTGTTGGGGTGCCGGGTGTTGTACCCCTCCCCCTTCCCACCACAGAGCTAAAACTGAGGACATATTGTTATGAATAGAAAGTCCCTCCAAACCTCTTAGTTCTCTTCCTCCTTAATTTGAATAATTTTGCAATCTGACTGTAAAGTAGCGGCGCTGATTGGACAGAATGTGCATGGAAATGCCTATTTGTCACATATGTATCCTTACATTACCAGAAGGAATAACGGAGGAACAGTTATAAGAATTTGTTATATTATGGGAATTTTATGATGTATCTTAGGATTATCCCGTCAGGAGGGGGTACAGGGCCGGATCGTATCTTAAAGTGACCCGATCAGATGGTTCCTGCTAGGAGCAGTGATTGTATTGGATCTGGGCTGTAGCACTGCCGTCTCTCGTACTCCCACGTATATGGAGCGTGGGCTGCTCTCCTTGACTCAGCCGCATCTCACCCCTCGCGTTGTGATTCACATACACACAGGGGCATCGCACCCACCCCCCTCTGTGTAGGCAGCCGAGAAGATCAGACCCTCACCCCTTCCTATAGTCACATTGATGCAACAATGAAGCTTCATCAATAGGTACAATAGCGGCACATCGTCACCTACAGGAGACGCAATGATGGCAGTTACCTGTGTCCTCCAGCAGGGGGCGCTCACACGCCTTATGTACCTGACACATACACCTGCACAATGCAGTGAGGGAAGTCATAATGTAGATGGCGAAATGTTTCATTCTGTAATATCAATGCAGTTGTGTAACACTGAGCCGGTGGAGATCGGGAAGAAAAAGGGAAGCGTACCTATGGGGGTAATAAGGAGAATGACCCTCTGAAGGCACAATGCAAAAATGAGCGAGACCCATGTATAAAGGGGACACTGTGATAAAGACTGCGAGTCTACATCACTACCTGGTACACATCCTGCAGAGATTATATATATGACTATACACTGGGGATCAATATTAGAGAATGTTGTCTGATCACCGGATTTTATCAGAAATAATGAAATCTCCATTGATGAACATTTGATGGATTTTTGTGTAAGGGGTCACCAGGTCACTAGAACAAGGTTTTACTAAATTACCAAAGTGTCAACGTAAAACCTTTATTCTGATATGATAATGACTGGAGCACAGAGAAAGATTATAATGACATTTTCTGCAGGTCCCAGCAGTCACCAATCTGTAGGGAGAGCACAGGACCTCAGCCCCGGCCACAGGGACCTCAGCCCCAGCTACAGGACCTCAGTCCCGGCCACAGGTTCCTCAGCCCCAGCTACAGGACCTCAGCTCCGGCCACAGGGACCTCAGCCCCGACTACAGGATCTCAGCCCCGGCCACAGGGACCTCAGCCCCGACTACAGGATCTCAGCCCCGGCCACAGGGACCTCAGCCCCGGCTAGGTAGATCTGACCACAGATTATGACCCGTCACCCCATATACTGCTGTCCCTTGGATCTCTTGTATAGCGAGTGGTTTAATAATATTATTTTCTAACCAAGAAGAAATTACTGCGGATTCCCTGGGGTTCAGATAGATAAACCCTTTCTGCTTCCAGATTGTAAATCAGAGCAGCAGAAATGGCGCCTACACAGCCGTGGACTACTATGGTACTGGCACTGTTTATGACATTGTCCAGCGTATCTCTTGATTGCCAGCAACTGAAGCAGCAGCGAGACACGTGAAGCGAAGTATAGAAGAAGAGGATCACGTTACAGCTGCAACGGTGAGTGGGAATGCCAACGTGGCTGCACATGGCAAGGAAAGAGGTAGAGTGACCACTGCACACCGAGCCTGCAGGGTCCCCTACCATACACGAACATCCACAGACTCATCTGTGGCTCCCTCGCACAACACCAGCCGCCTACATTAACGCAGTGGCCACCTTGGTATTGTCAACTACGCCCCATCTCCTTCATACACAGGTTATGGCAGCACCGAGCGCGTCCTCTAATGGAGGGTTGCCCCGAATAGGACGTACTGACACTGCTACATATAGGGCTCCTCTAGTATGACCGTGCCCCCTTGTGGTGAGGCCATTAGGCCCGCGCCTCATCCTAGGTGTAAGATTCTTCTTTTCCTCTTCGTCCCAGAAAAGCCAAATTGCTCCTCAAAAGAAGAAAGCGGATACCAAGGAGCACTTCCTGGAGAAGACGGATAATCGATCAGTTAACTTGGAGAAGATGGTGAGTCGGATGCTTCCTGTCAACTATTTCCATACAAAGTTAGATGTGATATTGTGTCGGGTTTTCTGCTGCGGATCTGCAGCGGATCTTCTCAATGTAGACCGAGAAATCAGAATAGACACAATCAGAGACCCCGCGTTGGATCATGACTCTAGGTCTGCCGTTCCCACCCTCTCAATGTCCTCGTCCTCTGTCCTTATCTCCAGGTTGAAGAAACATAGAATCTTGCATCACCGATCGAATGAACGGTCCTCGATAGAGGCCTGGAAGATCGCAATGATGCCTGAAGAAGGAGATGCAAGATAGGTGAGCTGGTCCTGTGCCGGGACGTCCTCCCGGTGTCCTGCCGGGCGGCAGGTTTCCGTCCGGGCTCCCTCGTGGTCCCCCTGCCGGGGCGCCCTCGGGTCCATGTGACCCGGGGCGCCATCGGTGTCCTGTTAGGTGCGCCCTCCGGGGTCTGTGCCGGGGGCCTCGGGGTTCCTCGTGTCCGGGGCTCGGGGCCTGTGCCGGGTCTGTGCCCGTGGGCGATCCGGTACTGTGCCGGGGGCCTTCCGGGTCCGAGAGAGGCGCTTCTACTCCGTGTTGTTTCTGTTGGGTAGGCCATCCAGAGAGTGTAGGTCGGATGAGACCCTCAGGAGCTGAATGACCGGGTGTCATGCGCATCTCCCCAGGTACCTGGACTGGAGTTCTATACTGTCGTTTTGCAGCACCATAAGTGGAGAGGACAGTGAAGCAAGGAGATAGAACCATAAGGTGCGGCTCGCATTCTGCAGCTGGCCGTCGAAGTATGTGTCCCGCAAATGATGAACTTCTAGCAGGCAGCCTGACGAACGGTAGAGACGTAGGAGGCCATCCTGGAGGAGCTGAGGCCATCACTCAGGTGATGGGATCGGTGTTCCTTTAAGAGTGAATGTGTTATGTCCCCTGCCGTCAGGTTTCACAATTAATGCCGGGGCCAAGGCAAACCCCTTTTTTTTTTTTTTTTTTTTTTTTTTCTTTTTCCTGCAATGTTCACTAGGTCATGAATTTGGAAACATGGTGGGGCAAACTTGTTATTTTAATAGTCCATTGGTGGTTTCCTTTAAGTGCCCTTTAAGATGAGCAAATGCGTCATACAGATTGCATCAGTGTCTGTCACCTTGTTCCTTACAGGAAGTATCGGGAACTCCCAGAACGCACCAGGAAGCCGCCCCAGAAACCCACTCCAGGTGGATGCGGTTCAGTGGGTGAATGAAGGTCCTGAGCCGGACGGCGGATATACATAATATGTGAAGGCCGGGGAGTGGAGGAGAGCGAACCCCTCTGCCACAGGGGAAATAAAAGATAGCATTGTGCCAATTTGTAATTTTTTAAAGGGGAAATCTTGAATTGCCTAAAGCAAGCCTTATTATGGGTGGTGGTCCCGACACTCTTGTCGACGTGGAAGTTTGTAGTTGTGTGGTCCTGGGGGATAAACCTGTTATACTTACCAGTCATAATGGACAGTGTTGGTCAGGTGGGGCCCTGACATTAAATGAAGCTGAGGTGCAATCCAAGCACACACCCACCTAACAAATATGGCGGTGGATGTTGGTTGCTTAGCAGTCGAATATAGAACACCCATACGAGACCCCTTTAACCAGTGTTTTACATTTCTGTTCTTACTACGTTCAAAATTTTTCCTCGAAATACAAAAAAAGTTGCTTTTTTTTTTTTTTTTTTTTTTTTTTTTATTGTACAGAGAGATGAAGCCGTAAGAACAAAACCAAGAACCACGAGTGGACCGCTTCAACCCTCGTGGGCCGTCCGTGGTATCAGAACGTCTTTACTCTTCCCTATTTTCCCCTCCTTTTTCTTGACCTCCAGCGTGGTGCGGGTCGCTCATCCGCAGCATTCTCGGGGGAGAGGAAGTTAACTCCTTGGATTAGACTGCAGCACCCTCCTCCCGTTAACAATTGGGGGAGCCCCCTTCCAGCCTCGAGGTGGGGTCAAAACCCTCTCAGCATCAGCCGCAGAATAGAGCGGGATAGCTCACGAGCTCCCATATTAACGTGCATGATTTTAGTTCCCCGCATTGTTGTCGCATTTCATCTCCCGGACGCCGGCTTCTGCCGGAACTCTCGCTGTTCTTACTCCTATAAGAAAGTGTCGTCCCGTGTGCCGACGTTTACCAGGGTAGTGAGTGGTCTCGAGAACCAGAGGGCGGGGTTGATCTAAAAGACTGTCAATATACGCGGATCCTTCCAATATCATGTGTCCTATTTGGTGGGGCTCATGCAGTGCTCACACCCCTGAACAAATAGCGATGGGAAGAGACGCTACTTCTAACCTTAACTCTAACAGTTGATGCCGCCTTTAGGCAGGAGGCTCCACTTGGCCCATAGCTGGTGCACATTTTCCGCAGGACACATAAGGTTGCCCCTATCGGCACGCTGGTGGTCCCCAGGAGCCATGGCTGATGCTTGAGCCCCCCCCACCCACCCCCAACCCCCCCCCCCCCCCCTCCCCCCCCCCCGTGTATATACTAGGTCATTGTTGGTTTTTTTATGTAATTCCTCATTTCTAAAAGGAAGAATAAAATATACACTAACAAGTAAAGGGGCCATCGCCATACACCACACTGCGCCTTCATTAACATGGTTAATGGGTGTAAGATAAGGTCATTAACTGCCGTTCGGTATAGACGCGTCAGTGAGGGGTCATCCCATAGTACGGGAGGCTTTAAGAGATACGGAGCAGCGTCGCCTTACTGCTAATAGTTAGGACGGTGGGTGGCTGTTGTGGGGACTCACTAGTCTCAGCATTACTCACTCAGGCTTACACATGCTGATGGAAAATTTGTGGGCGACTCTGCTTTTCAGACAGACAACACCAAACTAACCCTGTGGAACTGGTATGTAATATGGTGCATAAATATTAAAGGGGTTGTTCCCAAGTTTCTTGTCACTCCACTGACAGAGTCCCCTGCAATCCTAATATGACACATGAACAAGCTCTGGCAATTTTTTTTGCAATGAATTTGTTCTGCTTTTGTTTAGCTTCTCACAATTATCAAGAATCTGCGAACCTGTGATTGAATCCATCATTTATATGTGGCCGGTGGTGGAATCAAGTTGCACCAAAGGGGATCGTCATAAGTTACACATTGTCCTCCTCTACCATAGATATGGGACAATCTGATCATTTGGGGTTGTGGCGAGGACCCAACCCATTATGAGAACGGCGGTCCCACTTATGATGAGCGGGTTGAGCGTAGAGCATGATCTATTTCTAAGTAGCCACTGGCACTCCTCAGTACCCCCATGACCTGTGGTTTTTATGTCTGCTGATCAAAGGTTAACTAACACTAAACTTCTGTGCCTCTCAGCCGCAAGTTTTTCCTCTTCATCTCTATAATAGGTTCCCCATTCACTGACAGCAAACGTGGAATACACCAATGTCTTATATATCATTGATTACTGTTAGGAACAAGCCAAGTGGAATCCATCCCTTAAATCTGTATTGGTTGCCGGGTCTATCTGCACCTGGACAAGTGTCCGCTATGATTTTATAATGACTGAATTAGGGTTAACATTAAAGGGGTTGTATGGATTAAAAAATTAAGGCCTAACTAAGAAACCTTCCCAGAGTTTGAATAATCCCAATGGCCCATGTGTGAGGGGGGGGGCGGGGGTTAGGATTGGCGGACATTGGATGGTGGATGAGTTTGCGCATCGGGCTCCTTTTTATGCTCTTCGACTGTCCGATGTTTTTAAAATCTAATAAATGTGTATAAAGAGCCAGCGCTGTGGTGTGTCATACACTGGCAGCAGCAAAAGTCTGGGATCCTGAAAACTATAGGGGAGGCAAAGACCATGTCAGAACTGCGTTTGTGTTACAATTTGGAGGGAGAAGGATCGAAAGCTGTTGTAACAGCCCTAGGTTAGTGTTATCTGGAGTTTGTCCCTACAAAACACACAGCACTCCTAAAGGAAATCTACCAAAAATCCTCCGTAAACCAGGACATTACTCTAGATTCCCCAGGCACGGGGCTGTGGTATCTGAATCTTGTTATCCGTGGCTCCTTCCTCTAACAATCATACTATTATAATTAGCTAATGAGTCAGAATTGCGTCTGGGGTGTTACCAGAGCACCTCCCATGCTGCGCTTCACAAGGTGTTTCATCGACAAACTGAAGGTAAGTGATGAGAGAGCAGTGTGAGGACGTGTAACACTGTAGCAATGGCACGTGAGGGGCTATGGTAAATCCCCAGAGCCTCATAGCTCATTAGCATTATAAAAGTTGATTGATTGGAAGGAAGGCCATACAGTCCGGTGCTGGATCTGATAGTAATGTCACCTGGTTTATCGGATGGATTGTGATGGTTAGCTTGCTTTAATAAGATGCAAGGTAAAAATGATTATTGGAGGGGTAGCAAAAAATAAAATACCATTAATAAATTTTTTATCCCTATTAGAGGTAAGACAATTTCATGTTATATATTCCCCAACCATGACTCCATACAAAAATAAACTCTTGCTAGCAACAGACCAACCCTGAGCTCAGTCATTTATCATGCATGATTTATTATGTAACTCTTCTCCTTTGGCTCTATATAATATTAAAAGCTAGGAGCGGCTGCAGTTCCAGCTTCCTGCCACTACGGGGGGACCAGGAGATGACTGCTCCAGTCTTGGCCCAGGAGTTGAGGTCAGTGGTTGTCACTCTAGTACCATAGGAATAACCTTGTTGTGTGTATATAGACTAATTCCTACATCACCCCCTACAGTGTGGGGTAGGGTAGAGCTCGGGGGTCCACCAACTGTGACTCCCAACATAAGGGGGATGGGACGAAGTGAAGGTTTTCAGACCCTCGGCCCCAGATTACACCCTCCAGTTTGGACTAGAGCCAGCGGTCGCAGGACTACTGTTTGAGCCACTACACAGTTGAGTGGCGCTCTGTCATCTTCTCTATTCCATAGTCCATTGTATTAGCGTATTGTGTGGGGTACAAGGTGTTGTACCCCCCCTTCCCACCACAGAGCTAAAAACTGAGGAATATTGGTATGAATAGAAGTCCCTCTCAAAACCTTTAGTTTTTTTTTCTCTTCCTCCTTAATTTAATAATTTTGCAATCTGACTGTACATAGTGGCCTGATGGGACGAATGTGTGCGGAAGTGCCTCTTTGTCACCTATATAAAAATGTATCCTTACATTACCAGACAGGAATACGGAGGAACAGTTATAAGAATGTTTATATTATGGAATTTTTATGCATTATTAGGAATTCCTTCATGAGGGGGGTAGCAGGGACGGATCGATCTTAAAGTGACCACCGATCAGATGGTTCCTGCTAGGAGCAGTGATTGTTATTGGATCGGGCGTGTATAGCGCTTGCCGTTCTCTCGTACTCCACTGATATGGAGCGTGGCTGCTCTCTTGACTCAACCGCATTCTCACCCATCGCGTTTTGATTCACATTACACACAGGGCAATCGAACCACCCCCCTCTGTTGTAGGAAGCCGGACGATAGATGCAGACCTCACCCACCCTCCATAGTCACATTTGATGCAACAATGAAGCTTCACAATAGGTAAATAGCGCACATCGTTCACCTAAGGGAGAATGTCTATGGCAGTACCCGTGCTCCTCCAGCAGGAGGTGCGTCTCATCGCGCCTTCTGAGTACACTGAGCATACACCTGCCATGCAGGGGAGGGAAGTCCATAATGTGGTATGTTGGGGGGAAAACATCGAAGACTCACGCAGTTAATGTTTAAATAATACTGAGACGGGTCAAGGTGAGGAGACTTCGAATCCCATAGCTCGCAGCACATGAAAAAGCAGCCTGCAAGGACAATCTGATTATGACTGCGAGTCTACATCGCTAACCAACCTGGTCACACGTACAATCCTGCAGTAGACTACATACATAAGACCTTACCTGGGGATCAATATTAGAGAACCGTTTGTCTGATCCTTGGGTTTTACGAAAATTGAACATCTCCAATTGATGAACATTTGAGTGGATGTTTTGTTGGTAAGGGGTCACCCAGGTTCACTAGAACAAGTTTTACCAAACTACCCAAAGTGTCAACGTAAAACCTTTATTTTGATATGAAATGACTGGGAGCACAGAGAAAATATATGACAATTTCTGCGTCCCAGCAGTCGTCACAGCAGTCACCAATCTGTAGTGGAAGAGACAGGACCTCACCCGCCAAAGCCTCCCAGCTAGGACCTCAGCCCGCCACAGGATCCTCAGCCCCAGCTACAAGGACCTCAGCCGCGGCCACAGGGACCTTCAGCCCCCACACGGCATTCCCCCCACAGGACCCTCCCCCGACTTACAGGATCTCAGCCCCCGCCACAGGGACTCAGCCCCCGACTACATATCCGCCCCCGCCGCCACAGGGACCTCAGCCCCGACTCTACAGGACATCAGCCCCGGCCACAGGGACCCCCTCCAGCCCCGGCCACAGGGACCTGAGCCCACCGGGACTACGGATCTCAGCCCCGGCCACAGGGAACCATCAGCCCCGGCCGACAGGGGACATCCTCCGGCCACAGGCCCGCCCCGGGCACAGGGACTCAGCTCCGCCACAGGGGACCCCAGCCCCGGCCACAGGGACCTCAGCCCCGGCTACAGACCTCAGCCCGGCACAGGGACTCAGTCCGGCTACAGGACCTCATGCCCGGCCACCGGGACCTCAGCCCCGGCCACAGGGACCTCAGGCCCTGAACTACAGGATCTCAGCCCGGCCACCGGGGTACCTCAGCCCCGAACAGGAATCTCAGCCACGGCCCACGGGACCCTCAGCCCGACTACAGGATATAGCCCGGCCACCGGGACCTCAGCCCCGGCCACAGGGACCCTCAGCCCAGGACTACAGGATCTCAGCCCCGGCCACAGGGACTCGCCCCGGCACACAGGGATGTATCCATTAAGTCTCCGCTTCTTCTCCCTGGCCACAGGACCCCAGCCCCGGGCACAGGGAACTCAGCTCCGGCACACAGGGACCCCAGCCCCGGCACAGGGACTCAGCCCCGGCTACAGGACTCAGCACGGCCACAGGGCCTCAGCCCCGGCACAGGACCTCGCCCCGGCCACAGGGACCTCAGCCAGGCCCGGCCACAGGGACCTCAGCCCCGACTACAGGAATCTAAGCCCCGGCCATAGGACCTCAGCCCCGACTACAGGACCTCAGCCCCGGGCCACAGGGACCTAAGCCCGGCTACAGGACCTCAGCCACGGCCACAGGGACTCAGCCAAGGCCACGGACAATCACTAGTTCATCAATCAACTTTTCCAGTCTCTTCCATAGTTTTGGAACTTGTGGGTTTCTTAGCAATAACTTTGTCACCAAGATTTTCCAGATGGTTCTTTTGGGTCTTAGATCTGGATTGCGTTACAAATGTTACTGTTTCAAGGAAAATGCTGTACACATTTTGTGTTGTGACCGGGGGCATTGTCTTGCATTGAAAATCCCTGGCTGGTGATGAATCACAAGGAAGGGAACCCCATGTGTTGATGAAGTTCATGATGATACACACTTGCATTTACTCTGTGAGGTCCAACTCCAGCAGAAAGACATTCCATTAAACATGACACTTTCTTCACCACCTTTCACTGTCTTCTTTACACACTTTGGGGTTAATCTTTCCTTATTTTGTTGAAAAACTATGTTCTCTCAGATCCAAAAGGTTCTGCTCACAGGTCATTTTAGTGATGAGAAGCAAGCTTTTCCCTCTGTCCCACCACAACGTGATCCTCAGCAAAGGTGAGTCTAGGGCTAAACGATTTTCAGGTTGATATGGGGCGTTTTGACACATTCAGAGTTGGCTTTATGTTGAGACCTGTCTGATGAGGGGAGGACAGATCTTACCTTGTTCAGTTCTGAACGGCGACAATTTAAGCAGAAGTGACGAAACAATTACCCTGGGAGATTCTCTGCATTATCCGGTACTCTCTGGCATTTGTCTTTCAGATGCGAACCAGCCCTTCTGGGGGACATGAATTGTGCTTTAAACGATGCTAAATACTAGTATCAAGGCCCCTTGGCCTGCCATCTGGACAATCTTACTGCCGGAGGGGTCCAGTTCAATTGGGAAAGGCACAACATTTTAGCAAAATCAGTGAAAATCTAGAAAGTTATTATTGTCACATAATTAGGAAATAGCAACCAGGGGGATGAAAGAATAACACCAAAACTTGCAGGTACGTATATAATCGAGTATAAGCTGAGTTTTTCCGCCACAAAAAAAAAAATATCGAGAGCCAGAAAAGAGAAAAAAAAACCCAGTGTATCCCCTTCCGAACTCTTCAGGATTATTTATGTTAATTTGATGAATTATGGCTAAACCATGGAAAACCCAGAAGTCGTTATCTAGAAAATAGAATAATTGACCCAAAACATAAAGTCTTCCTAAGATTTTTAAAAGGTCCCTTAGGGCGATGCACACGTTCAGTTTTTCAGATGCAGCTTTTGATGGCCCAAAACCAGGAAGGAATGGAGAACCAGTAGGAGGAGAAGCAGCTTTCTTTATTTAGTCCTCACCCACTTATGATCCACACCTGCTTTTGGGCCTCAAAACTGAATTGAAAAAACTGCACGCGTGACCATCACCCTAGTTGGTTCAGTAGGTGAGAAATCATGGGGAAGACGCTGCTGACTTGACAGATGTCCAGAAGGCAGTTAGTGACACTCTCCTACAAGAACCAACAAAAGGTCAGTGGAAGGAAAATTTGACACGTACGGACAGAAACTTTTGATGATATGTCATTTTTAAGGAGTGTGGACACTATAATCAGCTTACAGAAGTTACAGACCCCACTAGGTGATGACACAGGGACCAAGAACAATCAGTTTGTGTGGCCACGTTGTGGTGTATTTGCTTCTTATCAAGTGCCCGATTTTTGGCAATTCTAGTACCGGGAGATACAACACACGTCGTGCAAGTGTTAGAGATGATGAAAATCATCGTCCTGCCGTCACCGTATGCAGCGATCTCCTCAGCTGTTGCAAATGATGTTACAATCATTAGGACTAGCACCGGAGGAGTTGTAGTGTTTCAGCAGGATGAAGTGGGTGATCCTACGCTGCTGCGTCATCTCTGGGCTGTTCTCTATTGATTACCCACATGATGCTAATTATGCTTCCATGTGTTGACGAAGGTTGGGTACCATTGTATGTGTTATCACGACACGAGGTCACTGCTGTTCCCAGTGGATCATCTGTACTGGGTCTTCTACCAACAATAGGACAGCGTTTCTCACCAAACTTTTTGAACTGTGGAGGAATAGAAAGAAATTTCCAATTCATAATATGGTGCAAAGTCATGCTGATCAGTGACCGAAACTAACCCTTAGGGTCAGGAGTTGGGTACTGACCTGACTTGCTTATGAAGGGGTGTGTATTCCTGAAAAACATAGTGGTGGGAATAGTTGGGAGGTCTGGCTCCAGAAATGTTCTTATCAGGTTGTTTATACTACAGCAAGACCTCTCACTGTACAGCATCCTTCAAGGGTACAGGTGCCTTCTTCTGTAAGGTCACCTGTGGTTGACATCACTATCCATGTCTCACACAGACAATGCAGCGAGATTGCTCTCACGGTCTGACTCAGGCCAGTTGTCGTGTCAGCAGCTGAGACCTCAACCCATTACTAAGACGCACGCATTGGTCATACAAGTCATAAACAGTCTGAGTCGTAAAAGGATAGCCTACCGTTCTCAAACAGGATCGTCGTAGGGTCTCCTGGTGGGACCGCTTTGGCGGGAGATCACAACCTAATTTGAAGAGTCAGTGTCAGACTGGGGTTACTTGGGTCCAAGCTTATCCTGCCTTCTGCTGAATCTCTGGGGTCAGTATTAAGTTAGAGCCTTACCCCCCCCCCCCCCCTTAGGATCCTCTGATCTCTGTGACAATCGGCCTAATCAGGAGTCGTTTATTTGTGGCCTTCAAGATAAAATAGTATAAATCCGACTAAGCTACATGCACACTGACGTGAGCCCACTTGCACCATTAGCACGGCGGGCACCGCGCAGCGCTGGGGGAGAGGAGTGAGCGCAGTCACCCCGCCCCACTCTCCATAGCGTAATATGGCTGCGGCGCCGTATACGGGAAAAGGTAGGACAAGTCCTATCTCTTCCCCGGGCTACGGAGTGGTACCGGTGCCACACGTGTGCTGCACCGTTACCGCTCCCGTAAGGCAGTGAGCCCCAAAGAACGTGTATGGGGGACGTATATCGGCCGACATATACGTCGGCCGTATTACGTCCCCATACTGTAGTGTGAATGTAGCTAAATACATCTCTACCACAATGACAGTTATGATCAGTGTCAGGGCCACCATGAGGACGTGATTCCGGGTGTGACCCTGACCAGCCACAATCCTACACAATTGTACTTCCCTGTACTATTAGAAAGAACTGCATAATCATACACCCCCTGACCGATCAGATGGCTGGTCCTTCTCGCTGAGCTTTCGTCCCATTGTTGTATTAGATAGAAGTCTCATAGCTCTGGCACGCGTGCAGCAATCATGTTCTGTCTTGACCTTTTCCCTGAGTGATTCGCTGGTGTTTTAAGACAGAATTTTCTGCCGTCAGCATTTCTGACTCACACAAAACAATTAGCTCGGTATAGGGAAATTGAGCGAGACATGGAGGCAGGCGCTGAGGCCTACTGCTAGATAAGGGGGCTTCATTACACCGGACCGGGAATACATAGCGAACATCTTGTGTATATAAGGGTTCGGATAAAAATGCGCACCCGATAGGAACCCCCCCCCCTATATCTATCAGCGCTATAACTATCAAGCTATGGAGGTTAGTGATCACCATCGTAGCTCCTTTTGGTTGGACTCAGAGCCCTGAACTTCACTCTACCGTATTTTTAAATCAAAAATAATCTAAATAACCCTGGAAAATTGGACCATTTGCAATGGGGGGTGGCAAATTCTCAACTATGGGCTGCGGGGGCAGCTGGATTCCCCTTGAACATGGCCTAGTGCAGGACGTGGTCGAACGGTCGCTCCGAGTGTACGAGTGTATAAGGTACGGGTAGATAGTAGAGGGGGAGCCCTTGAGTTAGCAGCAGCAGGATACAAAGGGACAAGGGCAGAAACACTGATTATGGTTCCTTGTATTCCAAACATGAAACACAGCAAAGGCAAACAGCACAATCTGTTCGGGCCAGGTAGCTGGTTGGATAATGTCGGGCAAAAGGGATTGCAGAGGTTCTATGTGTGGCTGTGCCTATTAAGAAATGTTAGTCCTCAGCGCTCAAGAACGACTACCTAAGAGAAGACTAGAACTCCAGCACGGGAGGGTTTATAAACTTCCCTGGGGGTGGAGAGAGAGTCTGTTATCAACCAGGGAACTTGTACAAAAGAAGATTTAATCATTATCAATCATCACATCATTGGTCATGGTGTGTAACCATTCCCATCCCGGGGGGCAGGTGTAGGCGCTGCAAGACCAGATATAGACTGAGATGGAGCACCAAGAGGTGATTCCGGCTCTAGGGACATAACAGATCTAAGGCTACATTCACACAAATGTTGTACGGCCGCCCCCCCCGATATAGTCCACATCCATTTATGGCTAAGGCCTGTACGGGAGCAGTTACGGCGGCCACCGCTTACGTAGCCCGGGAAAAGATCGGACATGTCCTATCTTTTCCAGTGATACGCGACGTGCGATGTATCGTCTAGCTCCTCTCCGGAGCGCGAGGTTGCCTCCGTACTACGGTGGCGGCATACATTGTGTGAACGGTAGGCTAACAGGATATTTTGTGATGGCTGCACTGCCAGGGGGAACTACAGGTACGGAAGCACTGATATAATTTGATCCCCTTTGGGGGACCATCCTGCTAACTCAAGGCTGGGGGTGATAAAAAAACCTAAGGAAAAGTTTCTGCTGTTACCCTATATTTGGCACCATGGAGATTAGGAAAAACACCGGACCAGGTGACATGTGAGTGTGGTGTCATTACTGTGCTTTACACGCATCCATATTAAAGTTGATACATGGCGTGGTGCCACCCTATAAATATTAGGCATCCCACATACAGTGAGATCATCTGTTGTAGCTCAGCAACCTTAAATAACCACTACAATTGGTAGTGGAGCAATTCTCATGATCTGGGCTCACGACAGCCCATCAAAATCCATCCTGATAAACCAGGGACATTACTCATAGATTCCGGCAAAAGGCAATGTGTACTTTTCTATATGGTGTTATCCAGGCCTCATTCTTCTCAAAATAACTTTGCATGATGATAATGAGGCTGAAAGACCCTAAGGGTTACCAGAGCTCCTGTGTGCTGTAGTTCAAGCTGTTATACGGTCTCCCCCTTTGACTCCCTCAGAGCTTCTCCCCTCTCTTGCGCTACGGAACCTAGCACAGTGGGAAGGGAGGAAGTGCCCTACACAGTGTAACAGTGTGAAGCTGCAGGGAGGGATCCCTCTTGTGGGTACCACTCCCAGAACACTTGCTTACCAAAATTGTGTATTTCCACATCTTGTATTCCAGGAATATGGAGGATAAATGGGTTCTCAAGCCCCTATGGGGGCTATTGTCTATAATTTCCAGCGCTTATTTTGATTTTAGAGACCCCTTTAAGCTGAATCCGTACGGCGCAGCAGCTGTCACTCCCCGAGATGACGGTCACCCACGTTGCTGCCTGCTTTCTGGTAGTTTTCCTTGAAATTCCACAATTTCGAAAAACTATGTAACAATAACACCCGGGGTCTCTACCGTAGTAAGTATAGAAGCGAGGTCACTCAGAGTGAAGGGAGGGACAGGGGAAATTGGGGACATGTTGTTATCAACAGATGTAATGAGTGTGGGACCCGGTGGTAGAGGTCAGGTAGAGGTCACGCTGGTGGTTGGGTGTTGTGCTGGTGGCTGTTCTATAGGATAGCTGCGGGCTCCTTGTGTGAAGATCAGGGACATTTTGCAAAGTCTCACTGGCGATTGTGTGTCATTAGCTGAGTGTAGGCACAGGGGGGGGGGGGGCGACATCCTATGGTGGGTGACCGGGAGGGTAGGTACATCTCGGCGGACTACAAGATACAGAATTCGAGGTGAGCGTTCGTTCCATGCAGAAATGTGATTGTAAATGACGGGAAAAAAAAACTTATGGTCTTAAGTGTTTGTGTCTCGGCTTCTGTATTCCCAGCGGAGCATCAGCAGAGAGCGCGAGGAAGGAACCTGCTTACGGAGATTGGACACCTGCCCCGTCTGTCATCCCTTTTGGGTATGCACCCACGGCAAAGTAAGGTACAGGTGATAGATGCGATTGGGGTTCATACAGTTTTAATTGTGTGGTGAAAGGGCCGGCCCAGGGAGCCTTGGGGACACAATGGGGCATACAGTATATAAAACTCCATCCGTAAGATTAGTAAGGTAGTGTTACAATGGTTCCCTGTTATCACGTTGATTCATGTTCCATGATACGTTTGTGCATCAGTAGATGGACCCCCCAATTCTGCCAAAAACAGTTTCACAAATATTACCACCATATTGGGGCCCAATTTACTTTACCCGGTCCTGTCGGCGATCCAGTGTTCGTGCCCGACGAGGGATTCGGGTCGACGCGATTCACTATGAGTTCTGCATCCGGTCGTTCTGCCCGAGTTACACTGGTTTCTTCCCGGTGTAGTTAAGTGCATGGTTTTGCAACCAAATTTTTAAATGTTAAACCCACGCATTGTCGAAGCCGTAGGGTTGTACGACAGCAAGCACCCCATCCCACCACCATTTCTGTCGAGCTGAAGACGGCGCATGACGCACTAACATCTGATTCGCGCCGGCCCGTGCGCCAAATCCCGGGGCAATGAGGCCGCAAAACGGAAATCGTGGGAACCGATGAGAATGCGTCCGCGAATGACCCTTAGGTAAATGAGCCCTCAGTCAGTATTACATAATAGACACACAGTGCAGAAAATCACTATTTACAGCGTACAAAAAGATTACAACATGCAGACAGGAAATACCGTCACAGATTGTACAAATAATCGCACTATACAGTGCAGAAATAATAGTATAGTGCAGTGTACAAATAATACCACCACACCCAATGGCTCATGCACAGTGCATGTATAATAGATCTATCCGTAGTACAGGATATCACGATGTAGCCACATAAATAATACCACTATACAGTGTTCATATAAGGTCACCATATAGGCACAAGTACTAATTACAGTGTATAGACAGCCCAAGTCGTTGTTATATAGTTTATAAAAAACTTCTGTCATTGTTCTGAGGGACATGATGGGGGAGACCCATAGATTCCCCCTTGCCCCCTTCTCGTTGGGGTCTGTGGTGATGTGCGGGGTGTCCACCTGGTGCGGTATATGGCTTGCTGCTTTGCTGTCTTGAAATCGTATTGCGTAGGGCGAGTCCGCGTTCGACGGTCGATGTCCTTCTAGTTGGGTGGTAGAAGGTATACCTAATACCGTATGAGGAGAGGGCAGCTATCATAAGCCCATTAGTGCAAATTAGAGACGTCCGGTTTGATAAGAAAATGGGGGGGTGTGTATAAAGCTTATAACTTACTTCCCATGTGCACCCCAAAGGGACATTATAGAGACATCAGGGGTCTACATTATCTTCGTTGAATAAACACCATCTGTGGTTTCGATGTTATCAGCCAAATTGCCGGTTAATTAAAGCAACATGAAACCTTCATTCTTTACAGTTTCTGTTTCGCTGTTTTCCGGCCGCAATTGGAATTTTTTCTCTACTCGTACATTCCGAGCAATCATCTGCCTTATTTCTGTAGATATGCTTACCAGGATTTGATGGCCTGGGGTTAGATAGATAAATCCTTTGCTGCTTCCAGGATGTAAATAGAGCAGCAGAAATGGTGCCCTCACAGCCTGTGGACGTCTATGGTACTGCACTGTTTATACAATTGTCACAGCGTATCTTCTGATTCCAGCAACTGAAGCAGCAGCGAGACAAGCTGAAGCAGTATCAGAAGAGGATCACGTTACAGCTGCAACGGGAGAGGGAAGTGGCCAAACAGCTGCTGCACGATGGCAAGAAAGAGTAAGTGACCACTGCACACCGAGCCTGCAAGGGGTCCTCCTACCATACACTGACCAATCAGACTCGTCCTGTGGTCCCTCGCACAACACAGCGCCATACATTTAATAGTGGCCACGCTTGGTATTGCAACACAGCCCCATTCCCTGTCTACACGAGAGTCTATGGCAGCACCGAGCGAGTCCTCCTATAGTGGAGGGTCTGGACGGCTGAGTCAGGAGAGCAGCCCAGCTCCATATACGTGGGTACGAGAGACGGCAGGCTACAGCCCAGATCCAATACAATCACTGCTCCTAGCAGGAACCATCTGACGGGTCACTTTAAGATACGATCCGGCCCTGTACCCCCTCCTGACGGGATAATCCTAAGATACATCATAAAATTCCATAATATAACAAATTATTTATAACTGTTTCCTCCGTTATTCCTTCTGGTAATGTAAGATACATATGTGACCAATAAGGCTTCCATGCAACATTCTGTCCAATCAGCGCCGCTATTACAGTCAGATTGCAAAATTATTCAAATTAAGGAGGAAGGGAAGAGGAAGAGAACTAAGAGGTTTGAGAGGGACTTTATTCATAACCAATAGTCCTCAGTTTTTAGCTCTTGGGGGGAAGGGGAGGGGTACAACACCTGGTACCCCCAAGACAGCTAATACAATGAATAGGAATAAGAAGATGACAGCGCACTCACTGTTGTAGTGGTAGACAGAGTCATGCAGCCTGGCTCTATGTCCAAAACTGAGGGATTTAATCTGGGCGAGGTTCTGACTGAAACCCACTTCGTCCCAATTCCCCTTATGTTGGGAGTCACAGTGGTTGGACCCCCAGATCTACCACTTACCCTACACATGTAACGGGGTGTGTAGGAATTATGCTATATACACACACAAGGTTATTCCTATGGTCTAGCATGTGACACCTGGACTCTCAACTTCCTGGTCCAGAGACTGGGAGCAGTCAGCTCCATGTCCCCTTAGTGGCAGGAAGCGTGTAACTGCAGCGCCTCTAACTTTTATTTTTCTATAGAGCCAAAGGAGAAGTTACATAATAAATCTGCACTGATAAAACTGGCTCAGGGCTTGGTTTGCTAGAAGAGTTGTATTTTTTGATGGAGTCATTGTTGTGGGATCATATAACATGACTAAATTGTCTTACCTCTAAAGGGAAAAAAAATTTATAATGGTATTTTATTTTTTGCTACCCCTCCAATAATCATTTTTACATGTCTCTATTAAAGCAAGCTACCATCACAACCATCCTGATAAACCAGGGACATTACTAATAGATCCAGGCACCGGGACGTGATGGCCCCTTCTCCAAATCAACTTTTTAATTGCTAATGAGCTAGAGGGCTCGGGGATGTTACCATAGCCCCCTCCGTGCCATTGCTCACAGGCTGTTACCACTGTCTCATACCTGCTCTCTCATCACTTACCTTCAGTTTGTCTGATGTAAAGCCTGTGAAGAAGCCGCATAGGGGGGGCTCTGGTAACACCCCAGAGCACATTCTGACTCATTAGCATAATTATAATCAGTTGATTGTTAGAAGGAAGGAGGCCAGCGATAACAAATATAGATACCAAAGCCCCGTGCCTGGATACTATGAGAATGTCCCTGGTTTATCAGGATGGATTTTTTGGTAGATTTCCTTAGGGGCTTGTTTTTGTAGGACAAACTCCAGTAACACTAATCCTAGGCTTTATAGCTGATCCTTCTCCCTACAAATTTTAGTAACACAAATAGCAGTTTGACATGGTTGCCCTATAGTTTTCAGGATCCCAGACTTTGCTGCTGCCGTTGACACAACCACCAGCGCTGTGCTTTATACATTTATTGATTTTAAAAACAATCGAAGAGCATTAAAAGATCCCAATGCGCAAACTCATCAACATACCAATGTCCGCCAATATTAAACCCCCCCCCCCCCCTGCACAGGGCCATTGGATTATTCCAAACCTCTGGAAGGTTAGTATACTCTTAGAATTAGGAGCCTAAATTTTTAATCCATACAACCCCTTTAATTAACCCTAACGTACGAGTCATTATAAAATCACAGGGACCTTGTCCAGTGCGAGATAGACCCCGGCAACCAATTAAGATTTCAAGGGGATGGGATTCACTTGCTTGTTCCTAACAGATAATCAATGTATATAGAGACATGGTGGATTCCACCGTTTGCTGTCAGTGAATGGGGACACTATTATAGAGATGAAGAGGAAAAACTGGGGCTGACGGCGCAGAAGTTTAGTGTTAAGTTTTGATCAGCAGACATCATAAAACAGCAGGGATCTGGGCGGTACTGATGGAGTGCCATGCTACTTGAATAGATTCATGTCTACCGCTTCAATCAAAGTGGGACCGCGTTCTCATAATGGGCTGGGGTCCTCGCCATCCGACCCCAAATGATAGATTGTCCCTACGATGTATAGGGGACAATGATGAAATTCAGACGTCCCCTTTGGGTGCAACTTGATTCACACCGGCCTCAGTATAAATGGATGGATTCAATCACAGGTTGCAGAGATCTTGTAATTGTGAGAAGCTGAAAAAAACACAAATTCCATTGCAAAATTTGCAGAGCTTTTCAGTGTGTCATGATTAGGATTGCAGGGGACCTGTCATTGGAGTGAAACAGAAAATTGGGACAACCCCTTTAAGTAATTTATGCACCATATTACCAGTCCACAGGGTTAGGTTGGGGTCTGTCTGATAAAAGCAGAGTTCCGCACAACTTTTTGCCTCGCCATGGGTAAGCTGAGGAGTAATGCTGAGACTAGTAGTCCCACAACAGACCACCGGGTCCTAACTATTAGCAAGTAGAGGGCGTACGCTGCTCCGTATCTCTTAAAGGCATCCGGTACGATGGATGAGCCCTCCTGACGCGTTATACCGAAGGCGTGACCCTTACTTACAATCTAACCCTGTTAGAGGGCACGTGTGGATGGCGATGGCCCCTTTACTTTTAGTGTTTTTATTCTTCATCTTATGAAATTAGTGACAAATAAAAAAAAAACAGAGGTATATACACGGGGGGGGGGGGGGGGGGGGGGGGGGGGGGGGGGGGGGGGGGCTGCCAAGATCACATGGGCTGGCCCTGGACCACCAGCAGTCCGAAGGGGCAACCTTACGTGTCCTGCTGGAAAAGGTGCACCAGCTTGAGGCAAGTAGAGCCTCCTGCCTCAGGCGGCATCAAATGTTAGAAGGTTTTAGAAGTAGCGTCTCTTCCCATCGATCTCTGTAAGGGGTGTGAGGACTGCATGGGCCCCCACCAAATAGACAGATACTATGGAGAGGTAGCGTATTTAGCACAGTTTTTAGGTTACCCCCGCCTGGTTCTCGAGACACTACCTACCTGTAAACGTCGGCACAGGACGACAATTTCTTATAGGAGTGTAAGAACAGCGAGGATTCCGGCAAAGCCGCGTCCGGGAGGATAGATGAATGGACAACAATGGCGGAACTAAACAATGCCCGTTAAATGGAGTCCGGGTGAGTCTCGTCTTCTGCGGCTGATGCTGGAGAGGGTTTGACCCCACCCGAGGCGGAAGGGGCTCCCCACAATGTAAACCGAGAGGGTGCTGCAGTCTATCACAAGGAGTTCAAGTACTTCCTCCCCCGAGGAATGCTCGGCAGAGCGACCCAGCCCAGCACACGCGGAGGTCAAGAAAAGAGGGGGGAAAATAAGAAGAGAAAGTAAAGACGTTCTGATACCACGGACCGGCCACGAGGTTAGGAAGCGGCCACAGCTGTGGTTTGGTGTTTGTTCTTGACGGCTTCCTCTCTTCAATAAAAAAAAAAAAAAAAAAAGCAAAAATTTTTTTATTTCTAGGCAAAATTTTTGAACGTAAAGAAGAACAGAAATGTAAACACTGGTTTAAGGGGGTCTCCGGGATGGTGTGTTATTATTCTACTAACGCTAAGCACCAACACCAATCAGCGCCATATGTTAGTTGGTGGTGCTTGGATTGCACCTCAGCTTCATTTATGTCAGGGCCCCACCTGACCAACACATGGCACATTATGGCTGTAAGTATGACAGGTTTATCCCCAGGAGCACCACAACAAAACTTTCAACAGTGCTGACAAGAGTGTCGGAACCACCCATCTAATAAGGCTTATAGGCAATTCCCGAATTCCCCTTTAAAAAGATTGACAATTGGCACAATGCATCTTTTATTTCCCCTGTGGCAGGGCAGAGGTTTTCTCCTCCTCCCCGGCCTTCACAATATTATGTATATCCCGGCCTCAGGACCCTTCATTCACCCTGAACCGCAGTCCACCTGAGTGGGTTTCTGGGAGCGGCTCCTGGGCGCCTTCTGGGAGTTCCGATCTTCCTGTAAGGAACAAGGTGCAGACACTTGATGCAATCTGGTATGACGCATTTGCTCATCTTAAGGGCACTTAAAGGAACACCAAATGAATAATTAAGATAACCAAGTTGCCCCCAATGTTTCAAATTGCAGGATAGGAAAAAAAAAAAAAAAAAAAAAAAAAAAAAAAAGGGGATTGCCTGGCCCCGGCATTATATTTGTGAACCTGACGGCAGGGGACATAACAATACCTTTAAAGGAACACCGATCCCTCTCACCTGAGTGTGGCCTCCAGCTCCTCCAGGATGGCCTCCGTCGTCCTCCGTTGTCAGGCTTCCGGCTAAGAGTTCATCGCATTTGCTGAGGACAGATAAAAGTCAGTTCATTCAGGTTCTCCATCGTAGTTAAAGCTGCGGAGACTGCGATTCCTTATGCTACCCTTGGTATTCTATTCTTCCTGCGCTCATCCATGATCCTCTCCACTTCTTCTATGGACATGCCTAAACAAAACAACAGATGATAGAAATTCTCTCCTTCCTGGGGGAGAGCCCCGGCACAGGACCAACGAGGGCGCCCGGCAAAGGACCCCGAGGGGCCGGCACAGGACCACCCGGAGGGCGCCCCGGCCCAGGACCCGAGGGCGCCCCGGCACAGGACCCCCGAGGGCAGCCCCGGCACGGACCCAGGCGCCCCGGCACAGACCCCGGAGGGAGGCGACCCGGCACAGGACCCCGAGGGCCGCCCCGGCACAGGATACCGGAGGACGCCCCCCGGCACCAGGACCGGAGGACTCTCACCTCGTGCATCTTCTTCAGGCAGCATTGCGATCTTCAGGCCTCGATGACTTCATCTCGATCTGTGTGCAAAGCTATGTCTTCAACCTGGAGATAAGACAGAGGGAGAGGACATGGAGAGGTGGGAACAGCTAGAGTCAGTGATACCAAGCGGGGTCGCTGATGTGTCTATCTCTGATTTCTCGACAATTGAGAAGAATCCGCGCGCAGATCCGCAGCAGAAAACCCGACACATATCACATCTACTTCTGTATGGAAAATGGGAACACGGAGGATCCGACTCACCATCTTCTCCAAGTTACTGATCTGATTACCGCTTCTCCAGGAGACTGCTCCTTGGTATGCTTCTTCTGAGGAGCAGTTGGCTTTTCTAGGACAGAGAAGAAGATCTTACACCAAGGATGAGGCGGGGGTCTACATGGCCTCAGCCACAAGGGGGGCAGGCTACATAAAGGGAGCTATAGGTTAGCAGGTCAGGACGCCTATCTGGGGGTAAGATCACAGGACCTCAGCCCCATCACCTCAACTTTTCCAGTCTCTTCCATAGTTTTGTGACTTGTGGGTTTTAGCCATAACTTTGTCACCAAGGATTTTCCAGAGGTTTTCTTTTGGGTTTAGATCTGGATTGATGTTTCAATGTCTACTGTTTCAAGGAACTGCTGGTACCCATTTGCTGTGTGACAGGGGGCATTGTCTTGCATGAAAATCCCTGGCTGGTGATGAACACAAGGAAGGAACCACATGTTGTTGATGAAGGTTCTGATACACACTTGCATTTACTCTGTGACGTCCAACTCCCATTGCAGAAGACATTCCCTAAAACATGACATTTTTCACCACCTTTCACGACTTCTTACACACTTTGGGTTCAGTCTTTCCTAATTTTGTTGAAAATATGTTCTCATCAGATCCAAATAAGTTCTGTCTCACAGGTCATTTTAGTGATGAGAAGCAAGCTTTTCTCCTCTGTCACACAACGTGCTCCTCAGACAAGGTGAGTCTAGGCTACCGATTCTTCAGGTAAGTTGAGGTTTTGTCAATCAGAGTTGGCTTTCTGTTGAGACACGTATGATGAGACAGATCCTTACCTTGTTCAGTTCTGAACTGGCGAGCAATTTCAGCGAAGTGATGAAACAATTACCATGGAGATTCTCTGCATTATCCGGTCCTCTCTGCATTTGTCTTCGGAGCGACCAGCTGGTGATTAAAATGCTAATACTAGATCAAGGCCCCTTTGGCCTGCATCTGGACATCTACTGCCGGGGGGTTTCAGTCACTTGGGAAAGGCACAACATTTTAGCAAAATCCGTAAAATCTAGAAAGTTATTCTTTGTCAAATAATTAAGGAAATTAGCACCAGGTGAAAGACTAAACAAATAAATTTCAGGGTACCGTATATACTCGAGTATAAGCTGAGTTTTTTCTGCACAAAAAATACTCGAGCCAAGAAAAAAAACCCAGTGTACTCCCCTTCCGAACTCTTCAGGATTATTTATGTTAATTGTTGAATTATGGCTACAACCATGGAAAACCCAGAAGTCGTTATCTCAGAAAATAAGAATATTGACCCAAAACATAAAGGCTTCTAAAATTTAAAAGGTCCCTTAGGGTGATGGCACACGTTCAGTTTCAGATGCAGTTTTTGATGCCCAAACCAGGAATGAGGAAAGTAGGAGGAGCAGCAGCAGCTTTCATTATTTGTCTCACCCATTACGATCCACACCTGCTTGTGGCTTCAAAAAAAATGCATCTGAAAAACTGAACGTGTGGACTGCACCCAAGTCTGGTTCAGTAGGTGAGACAATCATGGGAAGACTCTGCTGAATTGACAGAGTCCAGAAGCAGTTAGTGACACTCTACAAGAAGCCACAAAAGGTCAGGGAAGGAAAGTTGCACAATACTGAACATAAACTTTTTGATGATTTGTAATTTATTGAGGAGTGTGGACACTATAATCAGCTTACAGAAGTTACAGGACCCCAGTGATGATGACACAGGGACCGAACAATCATGTTTGTGGGCCAACGCTTGTGTATTATGATTCTTATCCGTGCCCAATTTTTCACACTCTATGTATCCGGAGATACAATCACACGTAGTGTAAGTGTAGAGATGATGAAATCTCGTCCTGCCGTCACCGTACTGCAGCGATCTCACAGAGCTCCTCAGCTGTTGCAAAATGATTGTACTACTCCAGCACGTTAGGAGTTGTAGTGTTTCAGCAGCTGAAGTGGGTGATCCTACGCTGCTGCGTCATCTCTGGGTGTTCTTATTGATACCCCACAGTGCTCTTATGTGCTACCAGTGGTGACGTAGTGTGTGGTAGATTGTGATGTGTTATAACAAGTCACTGCTGTTCTCAGGGATCATCTCTACTGGGTTTATACCAAATAGGACAGTGTTTATCAACAACTTTTTGAACTTTGGAGAAACTTCCAAATTTTACATATGGTGCAAAGTCCTGCTGATCAGTGACCGAAAATAACCCTAGGGTCAGGAGTTGGGGTAATGACGTGACCTGCCTTATTCAGGGGTGCTGTATATCCTGAAAACACTAGTGGTGGGCGCTAGTTTGGAGATGTCTCCAGAAGGTTCTCTGTTTTTCCAATGAACTTCTGGACTCAACTGCTTTTCATATGAGTCACAGCGTGATCGGCCATGACTCCGTATACTACAGCAATGACCTCTCACTTTACAGCATCTCAAGGTTATAGGATGCCCTTTGAAGGTCACCGTGTTTGGCATCACTCTCCATGTCTCACACAGACAATGCCTGCAGAGATCTGACCAGGCCAGTTGTGTATGTCAAGCAGCTGAGATCCTCCACCCCATGTCATTCTAAGCCGCACGCCTGGTCCACTACAAGTCATAACCGTCTCAGAGTCGTAAAAGGATGCCTTTCCAGTGTCAAAACCGGATCGACATAGGGTCTCCTGGTGGGACCAGGCTTTGGGCGGGAGATCAAACCTGAGGGTATATTCCTTGATGGAGGGTGGATCCCAGAGTCTGTCAGACTGGGGTCCTTGGGTCCAAGGTTTATCCTATTATCCGAAATGGACCCTTCTAGCCTCCAGAATAGATTGCGTTCGGGTCTAGTATAGTTGTTAGAGCCTTCCGGACCACGCCCCCCCCCCCCTATAGGATCCTCTGATTCTCTGTTGGACCAATAGGCCTATCAGGAGTCGTTTATTTGGTGGCCTTCAAGATACAAATAGTATCATCCCTAATAAGACTACATGCACACTGCCGTGAGCACGAGGGGCAAGAGCGGGGGGGAGGACGGGAGGGACTGATCCCCCCCCCCTCCCATAGCGATATGGCTGCGGCGCCGTGAATAAGGGAAAAAGATAGGACATGTATATTTTCCCGGGTAAGGAGCGGTACAGTGAGCGTGTGCAGACACGTTACCGTTCCGTAGGGCGCTGTGAGCCATAGAAGTGTATGGGGGACGTATATCGGCCGATATACGTCCCCCATACTGTAGTGTGAAGAGCCTACCTAAATACTATCTACTACCACATGACCGTTATGATCTAGTGGTCAGGGCCACCATGGACGTGTCTCGTGTGTGACCCTGACCAGCCCAATCCTACACATTGTTGTGCACTTCCTGTAATAGAAAGAACTGCATAATCATTCACCCCCGGCTGATCAAGATGCTGGATCTTCGCTGAGCTTCGTTCCCTTGTATTAGATAGAAGTCTCATAGCTCGGGGCCGCGTGCAGCAATCATCGTTCTGTCTTGACCTCTTTTCCTGAGTGATTCGCTGTGTGTTTTTTTAAAATCAGAATTTTCTGCCGTCAGCAATTTTCTGCTCACACAAAACATTAGCGGTAATGAGCGAGACATGGAGGAAGGCGTGAGCCCTGCTAGGATAGGGGGCTCTCATTACACCTGCACAGGGAATGTCAGGAGATATCTTGTGTGTACATAAGGGTTCGGATAAAAAATGCTCACCCTAGATAGGACCCCCTATATATCCAGCCGCTACCTATATAATATCAGCCCCCAACCACTAAATATATTCACATCCCCCACTCTAGACCAAACATTATAATGGCAAAAACAGATCCAAACCCCCAAAATACAGTATAGTCAGGCACCATATCTTAAAAATCAGTGCCTCATACAATATTAGACCTCTAATACTAACGGATCCCACACCCCCAAACATATATACACACATAATTATAGTAAATCCCAAAACATCTGAGTCTAGACCAGACCCCTGTAGAAATCTAATTGCATCCTAGTACTAAGTAGTGGATATAGGGGGCCCACGCCACCAAAACACCCCAGCAAATTTTAACTGAAAGGCCTTCAACCATGAATCCTTGTACTCTCTTCCTGATCTCAATACAAAGTACACAAGACCATTTCAGGACCTTTGAAGGTCCTCCAAGGTCCTGAAACCTCAGATTGAAAGCAAGAGAAAGAAGGGACGTATCCCCATTCCCAAGAAGCTGAACCAGGTACCATGGCATTCTTATCCACCCTGACTATACACCCCAGTTTAGAACCTAAAATAGGTTTAAGATCCCCCATATTAATATAAGATCAATCCCAAAATATTCTTCTATATTAAAAACTTCACACCCCCATAAAACAGTGATGGCGAATTTTGGGACAGAGTGCCCAAGCTACAACCAAAAACCACTTATATGTCGCAAAGTGCCAACATGACATTTAAGCAGTAACTATGATCCTGCTGTATCAAGTTTTAATTGTATTGGCATCCTGAGGACACCAATACAATAGAAAGATGATGGAGAAATTTGGATTGTAGCTTCCCTCCAGCAGGAGCTCCAATGAAATCCATCATCTATCCACACCCCTCTCTCCTCCTGTGTCCTGGCAGCCAAGGATGACGCTTTAAAATAGCGCTGAGCTGGCACGTCCTGGCCGTGTTGGATCACAGGAGAAAGCCTTGAGTCATATCTGGCAATTTAAGTTGGGGTGAAGGCCTAGGTGCACAGAAAGGGTTTCAAGTGGCCCTCTGGCACCCGTGCCAATAGGTTCGCCACCACTGCCATATAAAAAATCAGACCACCTTATCCGACTATTAATATTGGACCCCAGACACCTAGATTAATCTTTAAACGCGGAGATCCCAAACCCTTAATATACTCCCACCCTCTATATAATAGCAGGACCCTAAGCTAAACATAATCACATCTCTTTATTATTATCAGACCAGACCCCCCAGGACATACTCATTCCTCTATGTCAATGTAGATCCACCAGCTATGGTTGTTAGTGATTCAATTTAGGAAAACCACCATCGTAACCCATCTTGGTTTGACATCATAGATAACGGATTTGTAACAAAAAAAAATTCTAAAAACCCTGGAACATTGGGACTATTTGAAAATGACTGTGGGTATGTCCAACATTCTACCCACCGGGACCGACTCGATTCCTGGACCTGGGTATAGTGGCCTGGGATGGTGGCTTGGTACAGGTTGGAACAGGCTCGTCATACGCCTGGGTTGCAGAAAGAACAGAGGGAGATGCTGGGATGGATTAGCTGTTCTCCCTGGGGCTTCCGGTGTAGATGTGGTATAGGGATCCCCAGGTGAGAGAGGAGGGCCCTGATCTTAGAGCAGCCGGGGATCACACGGAACAAGGGATGTAAAACATCAACTCAACTTCCTTTTTATACCAGAACATGGAATAAGCAGAGCACAGAAAAAATCTGTGGTTCAAGATAGCGGTTTGGTAATGTCTGGCAAAGGATGCTCAAGCCCAACTTCTGGAGCGTTAGGTTGCAGAGGTTATGGATGACTGGTCCTCACCTCTCACGAAAGACTACTAAGAAGGACCAAGACGTTCCAGCACGGGAGGGAGGGTATAATTCCCTGGGGGGGAGAGCCTGTTATCACAACCAGGGACCTTGTACATACAAGATTAATATTTCAAGATCACATCATGGTCAATGTGTAAACATTCCCTATCCGGCGGGGTTGTTATGCCACAAAGTGTAGGCTCTAGGAATATACAATCCGATAGGAATGAATTTGTGTGGCTTCATGGCAGGGCCCTACAGGTACCGAGAGCACGATATAAGGGACCATCCTCCCCTAACTCCCGCCAGAGGGCGTTACCAGAGCTCAGTGGCTGTAGCTCACAAGCTGTTTATACGTCTCCCCTCGCTCATCAGGACTTCCCACTCTCTTCTGCTACCGTAACCTAGCAGTGGCGAGGGGAAGTGCTCCACACAGTATTACAGCCTGTGAAGCAAGCCCGCCCCGACAACTCAAAACTGGGTACAAAGTGGTAAAAATGCAACAAATCTGGTGTATCTTCACCAGATTGTTTCCAGAATGTATGGATGGATAATTGGGTCTCTAAGGCCCTTACTCGATCATTTGTATATAATTTCAGAGCTATATTTGATTTAGAGACCAGCTTTATTATATGGAATCCTTAAGGCAGCAGCAGAAGTGCTACTAGCTCGCACAAAACGAGACGAGCAGGGCGGGTACACAAAAGCTGTGCCCGCTATTCCTGGTAGGTTTTCCTTGAAATTACAACATGATAGTAGTCTAAAGACTGGACAGGTGTCATTCCAAGAGGAGTGAACGAGAATAAGGGACAGGGACTGGGGACTTGTTTTGTTATCAAGAGGTGATTGAGTGTGGAGGTGGTAGAGGTATGGTGGTCTGGGGCTGGTGTGGGTGGTCTATGGATGTTGCGAAAGAGCGATCTCCTTGTGTGAATATTGGGACATTTTGGCAAGTCTCAGCAGAGAAGATTGTTGTGTCATCTAGCGATGTAGGTACGGGGGGGGGGGGGGGGGGGGGTGGGGGGGGGGGGGGGGGGGTCGGAGGTGGTTGTGGTACCTCTCGGAGGAAAACCAGTTGTATCCAAGAATTTGGAGGATGATTGGCGTTTATTTCTAGCAGAAGAGAAAATGTTTGTAATGACGGGCAAAAAACAAACTTAGTGCCATTTTACGTGTTGTTGGTTCTGCGTTCTGGAATCCCAGCGGAGGCATCAGCAGAGGAGCGCTAGAGAAAGAAGGCAGAAACCCTCTGTACGGAGATCTTCGCGAACAACCTGCCCCGGTCCTTGGTATCCCCTTAAGTTACGAGCGATCTGCAGCAACCACAAGATGACACTAGATTGTAAGAGATGACAGGATGATAGATGAGCTTGGGGTCCTTACAGTTGTATTTGGTGGTGAAGTGAATGGGCCGGAACAGGAGCCTTTGGGGCACACAATTGGGCACTACAGTATTAAAACTCCCATCCAGAAGATTGACCTTGGAAATGTAGGTACAAGGTACAATGCGGCTTAATTTACTAATGGTGCTGTTGAACGCACTTTGTCGGAGCGGGAAGTGATACAGGCAGGATATCGAGACACTTGGTGTCGTAGTGAATCGCAGGATAGGGCAATTATGTCAGGACACTCGATACCTCGTGATTCTCTACTGGAAGGGTAAGTTAAATATACCCCAACTGGTCATGTTATCACAGCAGCTCATTCTGGAGATACGTTTTGTATGCTAAATCAGTAGATAGACCATAATTGCCACACAACAGTACACAAAAATACACACCATATGTGCACAATAACTCTGGCCAATGACACACGAAGTGCACATTTCTCTTGTGAGCCTCTCATGTAGTAGGGACCGGTGGGGGCTATCATACGACAACGCTCATTATCCCCCATAGTGTTCAAAATACCACAATAATCGCAACAAATATACCATCATATAGTCAAAAATGTCACAAACATTAGGCGTGCCGTACATTACTTACCCGGTCCGACTGAATGCACTGTGCCGCGATTAACTTGCATGCGACGCCGTTCCCGGCAGCGTCTGCTGAGTTCACCATCATCCTCTTGAGGATGTAAGTGCATGTCCTTACAGACACAGCAATTTTTAAGGTTAATCCCGCAGTTGTCCGCAATCCGTCGGATCGTGTCGGCGCGGCCCTCGGATCGCCTGATTTCTGTGCGAGAATGAAGCACTTCGACCGATCGCACCAAATGCTGGTGGTGCGACACAATCCCCTTTCAAATAGGGGGGGGGCGCTTGTCTCGCCAGGCGCAATCCCCAAAAGTCGGAAAAAGCCCAACGGAAATGCAGGGGCCGACCAGGACCCTAGTAATAAGCCTCATAGTGCTAAATCAATACCACCATATAGTTGCACAAATAATACCAACATGTAGGTTAAGATTATAGATAATGTTGGAATAGACCAAAACCATTGTAACCCTTGTCAGTTAGAGAGCCCTAATTCGAATTCTGGCGCGTATAATAACGGTTTGTGATTGGCGACGGCAGGTGCGGGTTGTGGGGGACAGCTGTTATTAAGTGACAAACAGTTGGAGTTTGGGGGGGGCACCTTTAAAGGAATTATTTACCAATACATGCCTCCAATTTGGTAACAATTAGTTCAGGTAAATCTCCTCTAGAAAATGTGAGGTCGATGAAATTTTCTTCAATGGATACAAAAAGTCGCCATTATGCAAATACACAATGATACCGCCATACAGTGCAAGATGATACCGCAGGCCAGGGTACAAGATCTTCTTAAAAAATACAATAATAGACACTACAGTATATTCATTTAAGTAATTCATAAGATAGTGACATTTATAACACCATAACTGCATTGAACAATAGTCCCCCATGCAGGGAGAAACTTAAGACCGTTATACGTGTCCTATAATACCGCTCAACATAGTAACACAGAATGAAGAAGCACCAATGTAGGTGTACAAGTCACAAAATACTTACTATATATTACTTATGAGTATACCATGTCATAGTAATAGTAAAACAGTACATCATAAATACCGTAATAATAACAATTAATATTACAAACAATAAAGGGCATAAGACTGAACTGCTATATACGAGATGCAAAGATTATATGTTAACTAATAATAGTTAATACATGAACTACAGTGAAAAATACCCACAATACAGTGTGACGGTTAATCAACCCCATGCAGTACAAAAATATACCACAATACAGTGTACATATAATAACAAATAGACAGTACATACAGAACGGAACAAATAGCAAAGTGTACATATATGCCACAATGACAGTGAATAATACCAAATACACTTAAATATAATGTGAAATCGTCATAATGATAAGGTAAACAGTACTTACTTATATTCCACTTTAGAGTGTACGACATAATACAAGAATTGTAATAAAGGTGGGGACCTACGTATTTATCCATTCCTACTTAAGGAACCCGGAATTGGACCCTACTTGATGTAACCTTTTGCCTGTTATAATAAATAGATAATATAATGTGTACAAATAATTACATTTATACAGAACATACATAGTACAAGAATTGCAGTGAGAGAATATAAATGACTATAAATAATACACTAAATAGTCAATTACACAATACACTACAGTTAGGAAAATAAATACTGCTATGACAGTGCATAAATATAACAGAATATACCACTTTATCATACATATATACAATACCGCATGTATGGTGAGCACACCAAATAACTCATCATACAATAAACAAAGACCGCCAAGGTAGCCAGAGCCGCAGGTCCTCAGCCCCGGCCACAGGACATCACTAGTCATCACTCAACTTTTCCAGTCTCTTCCATAGTTGTGTGACTTGTGGGTTTCTTAGCCATAACTTTATCACCAAGGATTTTCCAGAGGTTTTCTATTGGGTTTAGATCTGGATTGATGTTTCAATGTGTACTGTTTCAAGGAACTGCTGTACCCATTTTGCTGTGTGACAGGGGGCATTGTCTTGCATGAAAATCCCTGGCTGGTGATGAACACAAGGAAGGAACCACATGTTGTTGATGAAGGTTCTGATACACACTTGCATTTACTCTGTGACGTCCAACTCCCATTGCAGAAGACATTCCCTAAAACATGACACTTTCTTCACCACCTTTCACTGTCTTCTTTACACACTTTGGGTTCAGTCTTTCCTTATTTTGTTGACAATATACAATGTTTCCAATCACATCCAAATAAGTTAAGCTTGCTCTCATCACTAAAATGACCTGTGGATCATTTCTCCTCTGTCCACACAACGTGCTCCTCAGCAAAGGTGAGTCTAGAGGTCTGTGACTGGTGTGGGTTTCTTAGCCATAACTTTGTCACCAAGGATTTTCCAGAGGTTTTCTTTTGGGTTTAGATCTGGATTGATGTTTCAATGTCTACTGTTTCAAGGAACTGCTGGTACCCATTTTGCTGTGTGACAGGGGGCATTGTCTTGCATGAAAATCCCTGGCTGGTGATGAACACAAGGAAGGAACCACATGTTGTTGATGAAGGTTCTGATACACACTTGCATTTACTCTGTGACGTCCAACTCCCATTGCAGAAGACATTCCCTAAAACATGACACTTTCTTCACCACCTTTCACTGACTTCTTTACACACTTTGGGTTCAGTCTTTCCTAATTTTGTTGAAAAAATATGTTTCTCATCAGATCCAAATAAGTTCTGCTCCACAGGTCATTTTAGTGATGAGAGCAAGCTTTTCTCCTCTGTCCACACAACGTGCTCCTCAGCAAAGGTGAGTCTAGGCTACCGATTCTTCCAGGTAATTTGAGGTTTTGTCACTTCAGAGTTGGCTTTCTGTTGAGACACTGTATGATGAGACAGATCCTTACCTTGTTCAGTTCTGAACTGGCGAGCAATTTCAGCAGAAGTGATGAAACAATTACCCATGGAGATTCTCTGCATTATCCTGTCCTCTCTTGCATTTGTCTTTCGGATGCGACCAGCCTTGTGATTTAAATATGCTAAATACTAGATATCATAGGCCCCTTTGGCCTGCATCTGGACCATCTACTGCCGGGGGGTTTCAGTCACTTGGGAAAGGCACAACATTTTAGCAAAATCAGTGAAAATCTAGAAAGTTATTCTTTGTCAAATAATTAAGGAAATTAGCACCAGGTGAAAGACTAACACCAATAACTTGCAGGTACCGTATATACTCGAGTATAAGCTGAGTTTTTCTGCACAAAAAATACTCGAGCCAAGAAAAAAAACCCAGTGTACTCCCCTTCCGAACTCTTCAAGGATTATTTATGTTAATGTTGATGAATATGGCTACAACCATGGAAAACCCAGAAGTCGTTATCTCAGAAAATAAGAATAATTGACCCAAAACATAAAGGCTTCCTAAGAATTTTAAAAGGTCCCTTAGGGTGATGGCACACGTTCAGTTTTTCAGATGCAGTTTTTGATGCCCAAACCAGGAATGGAGTAAAAGTAGGAGGAGCAGCAGCAGCTTTCAATTATTTGTCTCACCCATTACGATCCACACCTGCTTTTGGCTTCAAAAACTGCATCTGAAAAACTGAACGTGTGACTGCACCCATAGTCTGGTTCAGTAGGTGAGACAATCATGGGGAAGACTCTGCTGACTTGACAGACGTCCAGAAGGCAGTTGGTGACACTCTACAAGAAGCCACAAAAGGTCAGTGGAAGGAAAAGTTGCACAATTACTGAACATAAAACTTTTTGATGATTTTGTAATTTATTGAGGAGTGTGGACACTATAAATCAGCTTACAGAAGTTACAGGACCCCAGTGATGATCACAGGGACCCCGAACAATCATGTTTGTGTGGCCCACGCTCTGGTTGTATTATGATTCTTAATCCAGTGCCCAATTTTTCACACTTCTATGTATCCGGAGATACAATCACACCGTAGTGTAAAGTGTAGAGATGATGAAATCCTCGTCCTGCCGTCACCGTACTGCAGCGATCTCTGAACAGAGGCTCCTCAGCTGTTGCAAATGATGTACTACTCCCAGCACGTTAGGAGTTGTAGTGTTTCAGCAGCTGAAGTGGGTGATCCTACGCTGCTGCGTCATCTCTGGTGTTCTCTATTGATACCCCACATGCTGCTCATTATGTGCTACCACGTGGTGACGTAGGTTGGTAGCATTGTATGTGTTATAACACGTCACTGCTGTTCTCCAGGGATCATCTCTACTGGGTTTATACCAACATAGGACAGTGTTTTATCAACAAACTTTTTGAACTTTGGAGAAACTTCCAAATTTTACATATGGTGCAAAGTCCTGCTGATCAGTGACCGAAAATAACCCTTAGGGTCAGGAGTTTGGGTACTGACGTGACCTGCCTTATTGCAGGGGTGCTGTATATCCTGAAAACACTAGTGGTGGGCGCTAGTTTGGAGATGTGGCCTCCAGAAAGGTTCTCTGTTTGTTCCTCAATGAACTTCTGGACTCAACTGCTTGTTCATATGATGTCACAGCCGTGATCGGCCATGACACTCCTGTTATACTACAGCAATGACCTCTCACTTTACAGCATCTCAAGGTTATAGGATGCCCATTCTGAAGGTCACCTGTGTTTGGCATCACTCATCCATGTCTCACACAGACAATGCTGCAGAGATCTGACCAGGCCAGTTGTCATGTCAAGCAGCTGAGATCCTCCACCCCATGTCATTCCTAAGCCGCACGCCTTGGTCCACTACAAGTCATAACAGTCTCAGAGTCGTAAAAGGATAGCCTTTCCAGTGTCAAACCGGATCGACATAGGGTCTCCTGGTGGGACCAGGCTTTGGGCCGGGAGATCACAACCTTGAAGGGTCTATTTCCTTGATGGAGGGTGGATCCCAGAGTCTGTCAGACTGGGGTTCCTTGGGTCCAGGTTTATCCTATTATCCGAAATGGACCCTTCTAGCCTCCAGACTAGATTGCGTTCTCTGGGGTCTAGTATTAGGTTAGAGCCTTCCCGGACCACGCCCCCCCCCCCTCATAGGATCCTCTGATTCTCTGTTGGACCAATACGGCCTACTCAGGAGTCGTTTTATTTGGTGGCCTTCAAGATACAAATAGTATCATCCCTAATAAGACTACATGCACACTGCCGTGAGCACGACGGGCACACGGCAGCGCTGGGGGAGGAGGTGAGTGCTGCTCACCCCCGCCCCTCTCCATAGCGATATATGGCTGCGGCGCCGTAATACGGGAAAAGATAGGACATGTCCTATATTTTCCCGGGCTACGGAGCGGTACAGTGCCGCACGTGTGCAGCACCGTACCGTTCCCGTAGGGCGCTGTGAGCCCATAGAAGTGTATGGGGGACGTATATCGGCCGTATATACGTCCCCCATACTGTAGTGTGAATGTAGCCTAAATACTATCTACTACCACATGACCAGTTATGATCTAGTGTCAGGGCCACCATGGGACGTGCTCCGTGTGACCCTGACCAGCCCAATCCTACACAATTGTTGTGCACTTCCTGTACTAGAAAGAACTGCATAATCATTACACCCCCTGGCTGATCAGATGCTGGATCTTCTCGCTGAGCTTTCGTTCCCTTGTATTAGATAGAAGTCTCATAGCTCGGGCACCGCGTGCAGCAATCATCGTTCTGTCTTGACCTCTTTTCCTGAGTGATTCGCTGTGTGTTTTAAAATCAGAATTTTCTGCCGTCAGCAATTTTCTTGCTCACACAAAACATTAGCGGTAATGAGCGAGACATGGAGGAAGGCGCTGAGCCTCCTGCTAGGATACGGGGCTCTCATTACACCTGCACAGGGAATGTCAGGAGATATCTTGTGTACATAAGGGTTCGGATAAATGCTCACCCTAGATAGGACCCCCCTATATATATCCAGCCGCTATAATAATATCAGCCCCCAGACCACTAAATATATTCACATCCCCCACTCTAGACCAAACATTATTAATGGCAAACTACAGATCCAAACCCCAAAATACAGTATAGTCAGGCCCCATATCTTAAAATCAGTCCTTCATACAATTATTAGACCCTCTAAATTACTAACGGATCCCACACCCCCAAACATATTAACACATAATTATAGTAAATCCCAAACATCTATGTCTAGACAAGACCCCTGTAGAAATCTAATTGCATCCTATTACTAAGTAGTGGATTATAGGGGGCCCACGGCCACCAAAACCACCCAGCAAATTTTATACTGAAAAGGGCCTTCACCTATGAAATCCTTGTACATCTCTTCCTGATCTCAATACACATGTACACAAGACCCATTTCAGGACCTTTGAAGGTCCTCCAAAGGTCCTGAAACCTCAGATTGAAAGCAGAAAGAAGGGACGTATCCTCCATTCCCCAAGAAGCTGAATCCAGGTACCATGGCATTCTTATCCACCCCTGACTATTACACCCCAGTTTAGAACCTATAAATAGTCTAAGATCCCCCATATTAATATAAGATCAATCCCAAAATATTCTTCTATATTAAGAACTCACACCCCCTATAACAGTGATGGCGAATCTTTTGGAGACAGAGTGCCCAAGCTACAACCAAAACCCACTTATATGTCGCAAAGTGCCAACATGACTATTTAAGCAGTAACTTATTGATCCCTGCTGTATCAAGTTTTAATTGTATTGGCATCCTGAGGACACCAATACAATAGAAAGATGATGGAGAAATTTGGATTGTAGCTTCCCTCCAGCAGGAGCTCCAATGACAATCCATCTCTATCCACACCCTCTTGCTCCTCCTGTAGTCCTGGCAGCCAAGGATGCCGCTTTAAAATAGTGCTGAGCTTGGCACGTCCTGGCCGTGTTGGATCACAGGAGAAAGCCTTGAGTCCTATCTGGCAATTTATGAGTTGGGGTGAAGGCCTAGGTGCCCACAGAAAGGGTTTCAAGTGCCACCTCTGGCACCCGTGCCATAGGTTCGCCACCACTGCCCTATAATAACATCAGACCACCTTCTCATCCGCTATATTAATATTGGACCCCAGACACCTAGATTAATCTTAAACGCGAGATCCCACACCCTTAATATACTCCCACCCTCTATATTAATAGCAGACCCTAAGCTAAACATAATCACATCTCTTTATTATTATCAGACCAGACCCCCCAGGACATACTCATTCCTCTATGTCAATGTAAGATCTCACCCAGCTATGGTTGTTAGTGATTCACTTTTAGGAAAACCACCATCGTAACTCCATCTTGGTTTGACATCATAGATACCGGATTTGTAACAAAAAAAAAATTCTAAATAACCCTGGAACATTTGGGACTATTTGCAACTGTGGGTATTCAACATTCTCCCACCGGGACCTGAACTCGATTCCCATGGTACCTGGGCCTAGTGCTGGACTGGGTCATGGTGGCTTGGTCCAGGTGGAACAGGCCTCGTCTACGCCTGGGTTGCAAGAAAGAGGGAGATGCTGCGGATGGATAGTAGTTCTCCCTGGGGCGCTTCCGGTGTATGTGTGTATAGGGATCCCCAGGTAGAGAGGAGGCCCTTGATCTTAGCAGCAGCCGGGGATCACACGGAGACAAGGGATGTAAAACATCAACTCAACTTCCTTTTTATACCAGAACATGAATACAGCAAAGGCAACAGAAAAATCTGTTAGGTTCAAGATAGCTGTTTGGATAATGTCTGGCAAAGGATGCTCACAGCCCAACTTCTGTAGCTTTAGGTTGCAGAGGTTATAGGCTGCTGGTCCTCACCTCTCACAGAAAGACTACTAAGAAAGGACTAGAACGTTCCAGCCACGGGAGGGTTTATAAACTTCCCCTGGGGGGAGAGCTCTGTTATCCAACCAGGGACCTTGTTACATACAAGATTAATTATTATCAAGCATCACATCATTGGTCAATGTGTAAACATTCCTATCCGGGCGGGTGTTATGCACAGAAGTGATCAGGCTCTAGGGACATATACAATCCGATAGGAATGCAATATTTTGTGATGGCTTCACTGGCAGGGCCACTACAGGTACCGGAGCACCTGATATAAGGGACCATCCTCCCCAACTCCCAGCCAGAGGGAGTTACCAGAGCTCCTGTTTGCTGTAGCTTCACAAGCTGTTATACTGTCTCCCCCTCTGCTCCCTCAGAGCTTCCCCCTCTCTCTGCCTACCGTAACCTAGCACAGTGGGCGAGGGGAAGTGCTCCTACACAGTATTACAGCCTGTGAAGCAAGCCCGCCCCGACCACTTCTTTCAAAACTGGGGTACAAAGTGGTAAAAAATGCCAAAAAATCTGTGTATTTCCACATCTTGTATTCCAGGAATATGGGCATGATAAATTGGTTCTCTAAGGCCCTACTCGATCATTTGTATATAATTTCCAGAGCTATATTTGATTTTAGACGACCCCTTTAATATGAATCCTTACGGCAGCAGCAGATGTCTACTCCCCGAGACGAGGTCACCACGTGCTGCCCGCTATTCCTGGTAGTTTTCCTTGAAATTCACACTATAGTAAGTCTAGAGGCAGGGTCATTCAGAGTGACGGGAGGACAGGGACATGGGGACATTGTTGTTATCACAGATGTGATGAGTGTGGGAGGTGGTAGAGGTCATGGTGGTCTGGGCTGGTGTGGCTGGTTCTCTAGGAAGCTGCGAGCTCCTTGTGTGAATATTGGGACAATTTTGCAAGTCTCAGCAGAGATTTGTGTGTCATTAGCTGAGTGTAGGCACGGGGGGGGGGGGGGGGGACAATCTCGGGGGAAAAAAATTTTACAGAATTTGAGGATGAGCGTTCATTCCATGCAGAAAATGTTATTGTAAATGACGGGAAAAACAAACTTATGGATATTTTTAAGTGTTTGTGTTCTCGGCTTCTGTATTCCCAGCGGAGCATCAGCAGAGAGCGCGAAGAAGGAAACCTCTGTACGGAGATCTGGACACCTGCCCCGGTCCTGGTCATCCCCTTTTGGATCTGCACCACTGCTAGATGTAAGGAATACAGGATGATAGATGAGATTGGGGTCCTTACAGTTTTATTTGGGTGGTGAAAGGGCCGGACCAGGAGCCTTGGGGGACACAATGGGGCATACAGTATATAAAACTCCCATCCAGTAAGATTGACCTTGGAAACTTAGGTTACATAGTTACAATGCGGCTTATTTACTAATGGTCTGTGGAACGCACTTTCGTCGGAGCGGGGAAGTGATACAGGCAGGATATCGGACACTTGGTGATCTTAGTGAATCGCGGCATAGTGCATTATCGTCAGACACTCCGTACCTCGTGATTTCCTCTGGAAGGGTAAGTAAATATACCCCAATGTGTCCCATGTTATCACAGCAGCTCATTCTGGATGATACGTTTGGTGCATCAGTAGATTAGACCCCTAATTCTGCCAAAACAGTACACAAATAATACCACCATATAGTGCACAAATCATGCCAATACACAGTGCACATTCCTCTTGTGAGCCTCTTCATGTATCGGGCACCGGTGGGGCTATCATACGCAAACGCTCATATCCCCCATAGTGTTCAAATATTACCACCATATACTGCACACATTATACCATCATATAGTTCACAAATCATGTCAACACTTAGGGGTACATTTACTTACCCGGTCCGACTGGAATGCACTGTGCCGCGATTCACTTGCATGCGCCGCTTCCCCGCTCAGGTCTGCTGAGTTCACCATCTTCCTCTTGGTGCATGTAAGTGCATTGTCTTACGACACAATTTTTAAGTTTAATCCCGCAGTTTGTCCGAATCCGTCGGATCGTCGGGCGGCCCTCGCCCTGATTTCTGTCGCATGAAAGCCTTCGCCGATGCACCAAAATCGCGTGCGACACAATCCCCTTTTAAAGGCCTGTCCCGGCGGCGCAATCCCCAAAAAGTCGGAAAACCCAACGGAAATGCGGCCGCAGGACCCTTAGTAATTAAGCCTCATAGTGCATAAATAATACCACCATATAGTGCACAAATAATACCACCACATGTGGTTAATATTATATAATGTTGGAATATTACCAACCCATTGTACCCACTTGTCAGTAGAGAGCCTAATTCAATCTGGCGCTGTAAATAACGGTGTTGATTGGCCGGGTGACAGCTGTTAAAAGTGACAAACAGTTGGAGTTTGGGGGGGGTCACCTTTAAAGGAATTATTTAACCAAATATCATCCAAAATTCTGGTACAATTAGTTCAGTAAATCTCCTCTAGAATGTGTAGGTCCGATGAAATTTTCTTCCAATGGATACAAAAAATTGCATTATGCAATACACACATGATACCGCCATACAGTGCACAGATGATACCGCAAGGCAGGGTACAATATCTTCTTAAAAAATACAATAATAGCACTACAGTATATCAATTTTACAATATATTCCATAAGATAGTGTACATTTATAACACCATACTGCTATGAACAATAGTCCCACCATGCAAGGGAGAAATAATACCGTTATACAGTGTCCTAATAATACCACTACATAGTTAACAAATGAAAGCACAATGTAGTGTACACGTCACACAAACATACTTAAATAATATTACTATGCAGTATACCATCTCATAGTAATAGTAACAGTACAATAATAATACAGTAATAATAATACAATAATAATACAACACAATAAAGCATATAAACTGAACTAATATAGAGAGTGCAAATAATATATGTTCCTAATAATAGTTAATACAGTACATACAGGAAATAATACCACAATACAGTGTGAACGTAATACAACCATGCAGTACAAAAATAATACCACAATACAGTGTACATATAATAACAACATACAGTACATACATAGAACAAAATAGTGTACATATAATGCCACCATACAGTGAATAAATACCAAAATACACTTTAAATATAATGTAAATTCATATGAATAGATAACACAGTACTTACTTAATATTCCAATATAGTGTACACATAATACCAGCATACAGGTGTTCCCCTACTTAAGGACACCCGACTTGGACCCTATCTTGCATGTAACCTTTTGCCTGTATAATAAATAGATAATATTACTGTGTACAAATAATACATTTATACAGAACATACATAGTACCATAATGCAGTGTGCAGAGAATATAAATGAATAAATAATATCACTAAATAGTCCATACATAATACACTACAGTGTAGGAAAATAAATACTGCTATACAGTGCATAAATATAACAGATATACCACTTTATCATACATATATACAATACCGCAGTATGGTGAGCACACAATAACATCATCATACAATACACAAAAAGGGGCAGATTTACTTACCTGGTCCATTCGCGATCCAGCGGCGCGTTCTATGCGCTGGATTCGGGTCTGGACGGAATTTACTAAGGTAGTTCCTCCGCCATCCACCAGGTGCTGCGCTGAAAAGCACCGGAAAGCGCTGGAGTTCACCAGCTCGGGCTGAGTGAAGGTAAGTGCAAGCTCCGCAACAGATTTTTTGTTTTAAATGCGGCGGTTTTTCCGAATCCGTCGGGTTTTAGTTCGACCACGCCCCCCCCCCCCCGATTTCCGTCGCGTGCATGCCAGCGCCGATGCGCCACAATCCCGGGGAAATTCAGGGGAAATCGGCGCAAATCGGAAATATTCGGGTAACACGTCGGGAAAACGCGAATCAGGCCCTTAGTAAATGACCCCCAAATAATTCTACTAAACAGTGTACAAACAATAGCACTAGATCACGTTAGAAATAATACCGCAGGAGGTCGTTTAATATGACATTTCTTCATATACTGCAATCAGTATTGATAACCATATAAACTATATTGGAGTCAGATATGAGAAAAGCTGCGGAGCAGTTGGACTCCCAGAATCCTAAGCTGCTCATATACCTTAAATAGAAGTCCACCAAACACTGGCAAAAGTTCAGTGATGCCACAAAAATATTTTCAAAAATCCCTTGTGGTTATCAGTGTAAGGCGATAAATAATTTTCCTTTTGATGGTGGATTCTTTTGAAGCCGTCCCCCATGTGCTGTAAAGAGAATCTGCAATGTGACTCTAAATCATTGATCTGGAGCCGAAGAGCAGGAACAGATATCTAAATGTCAGTATGTACAGTGATGAAATCCTGGAATAGCATGGCCACCCCACTACTGGTCATGAGACCGGCCCACCACTGGCCAAGAGACTGTCTGACCACGGAACAAGAGACTGACCTGCTTACCACTGGTCAAGAAATGGTCCCACTGCTAGCCTAGAGACCGGCCTACCACTGGCCTATACACCAGCCTACCACTGGCCAAGAGACCGGCCTACCACTGAACAAGAGACTGACCTGCTTACCACTGGTCAAGAAATGGTCCCACTGCTAGCGTAGAGACCAGCCTACCACTGGCCTAGACACCGGCCTACCACTGGCCTAGAGACCGGCCTACCATCGTGCCTATACACCGGCCTACCACTGGCCAAGAGACCGGCCCACCACTGGCCTAGAGACCGGCATTCCACTGGCCTAGAGACCGGCCTACCGTCATGCCTATACACCGGCCCACCACTGGCCAAGAGACCGGCCCACCACTGAACAAGAGACTGACCTGCTTACCACTGGTCAAGAAATGGTCCCACTGCTAGCGTAGAGACCGGCCTAGCACTGGCCTAGAGACCGGCCTGCCACTGTACAAAGCACTGTCCTACCACTGGACAAAAGACCAGCTCACCTTTGGCCAACAAACGGTCCAGCCACAGGCCTTGAAGTTAGTAGTAATGAGTATGATTTATTGATTATGAATACTTAGGTCCAATATACTTATATTGGTATTTGATTAATTTGATTGGTAATAGCAGCTTTCACCTAGTATTGGGTTCTCTTTAGGCCACTGTCCTAAATACTGGCCCACCACTGGACAGGAGACCCACCCACCACTGGCCTTGAGACTAGCACACCACTGTACATGAGTCTTGCCCACCAATGGACATGTGGTCGGCCCACCTCTGGCCAAGAAACGGTCTCGCCACTACCCTAAAGACTAGCGTACCACTGTACAAGAGACTGTCCTGCCAATGGAAAAGAGACTGGCCAGAAATTGGACAGGAGACTAGTCCACCACTTGCCATGAGACCGCCAATCACTGGCCTAGAGACCTGCCCACCACTGGCCCAGAGATACTGGATCACCACTGGACAAGTGACTGTCCTGCCAATAGACTAGAGAATGGTGAGCAACTGGACAGGAGACTAGTGTAACACTTCCCAAGAGACCGTTCCACAACTGGCCTAGAGACTGGTCTGCCACTGGACAAGAGATGGGCCCACTACTGGACAGGAGACCGGCCTTTCACTGGACAAGAGATGGTCCCACCACTGGCCAAGAGATGGTCCCACCACTGGACAAGAGAACAACCTGCCGCTGTCCGAGATATCAGCCTGACATTGGCTTAGAGACTGTCCTGTCACTGACTTAGAGACTAGCCAAAATAACAACCCACCGATGGCCTAAAGGCTGTACAATACAATGGCCCACCACTGGCCCAAATCATCATCCATGTGATCATCCCATCGCTTTATGTGAGGTAGTCCCCCAGTATGTAACTGATATCCAGAAACATTACCATAGAGGTGTGACTGCGCCGGATCCTGCAGTACCAGGAACAGACACAATCATGTACGGCGCTAGATCAACACTGATCCCGGGGAGGTGAGACTACAAATATATTGTGCTTGGGGCAAACGAGTGGCTTTTTGCCCTTTGTTGGGCAAACTGCAATCTGTGCCCTTTGTTGCAGGTTCTTAGCCAATCACAAGGCAGGTAAACAACCGTATAGATCATGTGATGCGGTGTAATTCGTGCACGTGCCCAGTAGAGGGGGACACTTTACTCCCCAGCAGTGTGAAATATTTAGGATTTTTTTTCTTTCAAGTGACCCCTAGGAATCTAGAATTGTACGTTTATAATTGGGAACAAAAAGGTGACACGTCCCTTTAAGGATTCATATTGCGTCACGCGCCATTGTTTTGGAGGTCGTTGTTTCTCCAGGTCCTTGCGGCTCACAGAAGAGGTTTTGTTCCCTTGTTTCGCTTTATCCTCTCTTCGAATTATTTCAACTTCCAAACTCGTATGTGTCAGGTCCCGGGCGCCCCTACTTCTCCCCTCGGTGATTCGCACACCTATTCACCGGAGCCGCTCTCGTTCTGCAAGACGTGCTGATGTAAAGGAGCCTGATGCCGTTGCCACAGCAACCTCCTCCCCTCCGCCCCCCCCCCAGGCGGTGCGTCCGTGGGTGGCCGCCAAAGCGTTTCATCTAGCACACTCTGTGCACATGCCGGCCAGCTTACAGAGCAAGAAGGGGACGGCATTGTGATATTTGGGGTGTGAGGTGTGTTAACTCATTCCTGGCCAGAGAGGGCACCAACAAGGTCAGAAGTCAATGATATCCTCACCTGAGTGTTGTGATGTCATCAACCGGGGTCGTTGACCTACAATAGCAGGTATAATACATAACTCAACTAATACACGGGGCAGCTATTATACAGGGCAGTGCATAGGCCTCCAGCTATGATGTAATAGTATCCGTTTTATCATACAAGCATATGATATGACGTGCCCCTTACTGCACACAGTATAAAACCCACCCTAGTACGCCCCTTAGTGTTTCCCACATGGTATAATGCCACCTTTGATCCTTTTTTTTATACCCTTTCCCCCTGAATTATAATACCCTAACTTTTAGTACCCCTATTCCCTCACATTGTGGCCCCCTACTCCTTATAATGTCTCCCCTTCTCCTTCTCCTTATATTGTGGCCCCTTCTCCTTATATTGTGTCCCCTTCTCCTTATATTGTGCCCCCTCCTCCTTATATTGTGACCCCTTCTCCTTATATTGTGACCCAGGTCTGTGACTGGTGTGGGTTTCTTAGCCATAACTTTGTCACCAAGGATTTTCCAGAGGTTTTCTTTTGGGTTTAGATCTGGATTGATGTTTCAATGTCTACTGTTTCAAGGAACTGCTGGTACCCATTTTGCTGTGTGACAGGGGGCATTGTCTTGCATGAAAATCCCTGGCTGGTGATGAACACAAGGAAGGAACCACATGTTGTTGATGAAGGTTCTGATACACACTTGCATTTACTCTGTGACGTCCAACTCCCATTGCAGAAGACATTCCCTAAAACATGACACTTTCTTCACCACCTTTCACTGACTTCTTTACACACTTTGGGTTCAGTCTTTCCTAATTTTGTTGAAAAAATATGTTTCTCATCAGATCCAAATAAGTTCTGCTCCACAGGTCATTTTAGTGATGAGAGCAAGCTTTTCTCCTCTGTCCACACAACGTGCTCCTCAGCAAAGGTGAGTCTAGGCTACCGATTCTTCCAGGTAATTTGAGGTTTTGTCACTTCAGAGTTGGCTTTCTGTTGAGACACTGTATGATGAGACAGATCCTTACCTTGTTCAGTTCTGAACTGGCGAGCAATTTCAGCAGAAGTGATGAAACAATTACCCATGGAGATTCTCTGCATTATCCTGTCCTCTCTTGCATTTGTCTTTCGGATGCGACCAGCCTTGTGATTTAAATATGCTAAATACTAGATATCATAGGCCCCTTTGGCCTGCATCTGGACCATCTACTGCCGGGGGGTTTCAGTCACTTGGGAAAGGCACAACATTTTAGCAAAATCAGTGAAAATCTAGAAAGTTATTCTTTGTCAAATAATTAAGGAAATTAGCACCAGGTGCCAGACTAACACCAATAACTTGCAGGTACCGTATATACTCAAGTATAAGCTGAGTTTTTCCGCACAAAAAATACTCGAGCCAAGAAAAAAAACCCAGTGTACTCCCCTTCCGAACTCTTCAAGGATTATTTATGTTAATGTTGATGAATATGGCTACAACCATGGAAAACCCAGAAGTCGTTATCTCAGAAAATAAGAATAATTGACCCAAAACATCTCAAAGGCTTCCTAAGAATTTTAAAAGGTCACACGTTCAGTTTTTCAGATGCAGTTTTTGATGCCCAAACCAGGAATGGAGTAAAAGTAGGAGGAGGAGCAGCAGATTTCAATTATTTGTCTCACCCATTATGATCCACACCTGCTTTTGGCTTCAAAAACTGCATCTGAAAAACTGAACGTGTGACTGCACCCATAGTCTGGTTCAGTAGGTGAGACAATCATGGGGAAGACTCTGCTGACTTGACAGACGTCCAGAAGGCAGTTGGTGACACTCTACAAGAAGCCACAAAAGGTCAGTGGAAGGAAAAGTTGCACAATTACTGAACATAAAACTTTTTGATGATTTTGTAATTTATTGAGGAGTGTGGACACTATAAATCAGCTTACAGAAGTTACAGGACCCCAGTGATGATCACAGGGACCCCGAACAATCATGTTTGTGTGGCCCACGCTCTGGTTGTATTATGATTCTTAATCCAGTGCCCAATTTTTCACACTTCTATGTATCCGGAGATACAATCACACCGTAGTGTAAAGTGTAGAGATGATGAAATCCTCGTCCTGCCGTCACCGTACTGCAGCGATCTCTGAACAGAGGCTCCTCAGCTGTTGCAAATGATGTACTACTCCCAGCACGTTAGGAGTTGTAGTGTTTCAGCAGCTGAAGTGGGTGATCCTACGCTGCTGCGTCATCTCTGGTGTTCTCTATTGATACCCCACATGCTGCTCATTATGTGCTACCACGTGGTGACGTAGGTTGGTAGCATTGTATGTGTTATAACACGTCACTGCTGTTCTCCAGGGATCATCTCTACTGGGTTTATACCAACATAGGACAGTGTTTTATCAACAAACTTTTTGAACTTTGGAGAAACTTCCAAATTTTACATATGGTGCAAAGTCCTGCTGATCAGTGACCGAAAATAACCCTTAGGGTCAGGAGTTTGGGTACTGACGTGACCTGCCTTATTGCAGGGGTGCTGTATATCCTGAAAACACTAGTGGTGGGCGCTAGTTTGGAGATGTGGCCTCCAGAAAGGTTCTCTGTTTGTTCCTCAATGAACTTCTGGACTCAACTGCTTGTTCATATGATGTCACAGCCGTGATCGGCCATGACACTCCTGTTATACTACAGCAATGACCTCTCACTTTACAGCATCTCAAGGTTATAGGATGCCCATTCTGAAGGTCACCTGTGTTTGGCATCACTCATCCATGTCTCACACAGACAATGCTGCAGAGATCTGACCAGGCCAGTTGTCATGTCAAGCAGCTGAGATCCTCCACCCCATGTCATTCCTAAGCCGCACGCCTTGGTCCACTACAAGTCATAACAGTCTCAGAGTCGTAAAAGGATAGCCTTTCCAGTGTCAAACCGGATCGACATAGGGTCTCCTGGTGGGACCAGGCTTTGGGCCGGGAGATCACAACCTTGAAGGGTCTATTTCCTTGATGGAGGGTGGATCCCAGAGTCTGTCAGACTGGGGTTCCTTGGGTCCAAGTTTATCCTATTATCCGAAATGGACCCTTCTAGCCTCCAGACTAGATTGCGTTCTCTGGGGTCTAGTATTAGGTTAGAGCCTTCCCGGACCACGCCCCCCCCCCCTCATAGGATCCTCTGATTCTCTGTTGGACCAATACGGCCTACTCAGGAGTCGTTTTATTTGGTGGCCTTCAAGATACAAATAGTATCATCCCTAATAAGACTACATGCACACTGCCGTGAGCACGACGGGCACACGGCAGCGCTGGGGGAGGAGGTGAGTGCTGCTCACCCCCGCCCCTCTCCATAGCGATATATGGCTGCGGCGCCGTAATACGGGAAAAGATAGGACATGTCCTATATTTTCCCGGGCTACGGAGCGGTACAGTGCCGCACGTGTGCAGCACCGTACCGTTCCCGTAGGGCGCTGTGAGCCCATAGAAGTGTATGGGGGACGTATATCGGCCGTATATACGTCCCCCATACTGTAGTGTGAATGTAGCCTAAATACTATCTACTACCACATGACCAGTTATGATCTAGTGTCAGGGCCACCATGGGACGTGCTCCGTGTGACCCTGACCAGCCCAATCCTACACAATTGTTGTGCACTTCCTGTACTAGAAAGAACTGCATAATCATTACACCCCCTGGCTGATCAGATGCTGGATCTTCTCGCTGAGCTTTCGTTCCCTTGTATTAGATAGAAGTCTCATAGCTCGGGCACTGCGTGCAGCAATCATCGTTCTGTCTTGACCTCTTTTCCTGAGTGATTCGCTGTGTGTTTTAAAATCAGAATTTTCTGCCGTCAGCAATTTTCTTGCTCACACAAAACATTAGCGGTAATGAGCGAGACATGGAGGAAGGCGCTGAGCCTCCTGCTAGGATACGGGGCTCTCATTACACCTGCACAGGGAATGTCAGGAGATATCTTGTGTACATAAGGGTTCGGATAAATGCTCACCCTAGATAGGACCCCCCTATATATATCCAGCCGCTATAATAATATCAGCCCCCAGACCACTAAATATATTCACATCCCCCACTCTAGACCAAACATTATTAATGGCAAACTACAGATCCAAACCCCAAAATACAGTATAGTCAGGCCCCATATCTTAAAATCAGTCCTTCATACAATTATTAGACCCTCTAAATTACTAACGGATCCCACACCCCCAAACATATTAACACATAATTATAGTAAATCCCAAACATCTATGTCTAGACAAGACCCCTGTAGAAATCTAATTGCATCCTATTACTAAGTAGTGGATTATAGGGGGCCCACGGCCACCAAAACCACCCAGCAAATTTTATACTGAAAAGGGCCTTCACCTATGAAATCCTTGTACATCTCTTCCTGATCTCAATACACATGTACACAAGACCCATTTCAGGACCTTTGAAGGTCCTCCAAAGGTCCTGAAACCTCAGATTGAAAGCAGAAAGAAGGGACGTATCCTCCATTCCCCAAGAAGCTGAATCCAGGTACCATGGCATTCTTATCCACCCCTGACTATTACACCCCAGTTTAGAACCTATAAATAGTCTAAGATCCCCCATATTAATATAAGATCAATCCCAAAATATTCTTCTATATTAAGAACTCACACCCCCTATAACAGTGATGGCGAATCTTTTGGAGACAGAGTGCCCAAGCTACAACCAAAACCCACTTATATGTCGCAAAGTGCCAACATGACTATTTAAGCAGTAACTTATTGATCCCTGCTGTATCAAGTTTTAATTGTATTGGCATCCTGAGGACACCAATACAATAGAAAGATGATGGAGAAATTTGGATTGTAGCTTCCCTCCAGCAGGAGCTCCAATGACAATCCATCTCTATCCACACCCTCTTGCTCCTCCTGTAGTCCTGGCAGCCAAGGATGACGCTTTAAAATAGCGCTGAGCTTGGCACGTCCTGGCCGTGTTGGATCACAGGAGAAAGCCTTGAGTCCTATCTGGCAATTTATGAGTTGGGGTGAAGGCCTAGGTGCCCACAGAAAGGGTTTCAAGTGCCACCTCTGGCACCCGTGCCATAGGTTCGCCACCACTGCCCTATAATAACATCAGACCACCTTCTCATCCGCTATATTAATATTGGACCCCAGACACCTAGATTAATCTTAAACGCGAGATCCCACACCCTTAATATACTCCCACCCTCTATATTAATAGCAGACCCTAAGCTAAACATAATCACATCTCTTTATTATTATCAGACCAGACCCCCCAGGACATACTCATTCCTCTATGTCAATGTAAGATCTCACCCAGCTATGGTTGTTAGTGATTCACTTTTAGGAAAACCACCATCGTAACTCCATCTTGGTTTGACATCATAGATACCGGATTTGTAACAAAAAAAAAATTCTAAATAACCCTGGAACATTTGGGACTATTTGCAACTGTGGGTATTCAACATTCTCCCACCGGGACCTGAACTCGATTCCCATGGTACCTGGGCCTAGTGCTGGACTGGGTCATGGTGGCTTGGTCCAGGTGGAACAGGCCTCGTCTACGCCTGGGTTGCAAGAAAGAGGGAGATGCTGCGGATGGATAGTAGTTCTCCCTGGGGCGCTTCCGGTGTATGTGTGTATAGGGATCCCCAGGTAGAGAGGAGGCCCTTGATCTTAGCAGCAGCCGGGGATCACACGGAGACAAGGGATGTAAAACATCAACTCAACTTCCTTTTTATACCAGAACATGAATACAGCAAAGGCAACAGAAAAATCTGTTAGGTTCAAGATAGCTGTTTGGATAATGTCTGGCAAAGGATGCTCACAGCCCAACTTCTGTAGCTTTAGGTTGCAGAGGTTATAGGCTGCTGGTCCTCACCTCTCACAGAAAGACTACTAAGAAAGGACTAGAACGTTCCAGCCACGGGAGGGTTTATAAACTTCCCCTGGGGGGAGAGCTCTGTTATCCAACCAGGGACCTTGTTACATACAAGATTAATTATTATCAAGCATCACATCATTGGTCAATGTGTAAACATTCCTATCCGGGCGGGTGTTATGCACAGAAGTGATCAGGCTCTAGGGACATATACAATCCGATAGGAATGCAATATTTTGTGATGGCTTCACTGGCAGGGCCACTACAGGTACCGGAGCACCTGATATAAGGGACCATCCTCCCCAACTCCCAGCCAGAGGGAGTTACCAGAGCTCCTGTTTGCTGTAGCTTCACAAGCTGTTATACTGTCTCCCCCTCTGCTCCCTCAGAGCTTCCCCCTCTCTCTGCCTACCGTAACCTAGCACAGTGGGCGAGGGGAAGTGCTCCTACACAGTATTACAGCCTGTGAAGCAAGCCCGCCCCGACCACTTCTTTCAAAACTGGGGTACAAAGTGGTAAAAAATGCCAAAAAATCTGTGTATTTCCACATCTTGTATTCCAGGAATATGGGCATGATAAATTGGTTCTCTAAGGCCCTACTCGATCATTTGTATATAATTTCCAGAGCTATATTTGATTTTAGACGACCCCTTTAATATGAATCCTTACGGCAGCAGCAGATGTCTACTCCCCGAGACGAGGTCACCACGTGCTGCCCGCTATTCCTGGTAGTTTTCCTTGAAATTCACACTATAGTAAGTCTAGAGGCAGGGTCATTCAGAGTGACGGGAGGACAGGGACATGGGGACATTGTTGTTATCACAGATGTGATGAGTGTGGGAGGTGGTAGAGGTCATGGTGGTCTGGGCTGGTGTGGCTGGTTCTCTAGGAAGCTGCGAGCTCCTTGTGTGAATATTGGGACAATTTTGCAAGTCTCAGCAGAGATTTGTGTGTCATTAGCTGAGTGTAGGCACGGGGGGGGGGGGGGGGGACAATCTCGGGGGAAAAAAATTTTACAGAATTTGAGGATGAGCGTTCATTCCATGCAGAAAATGTTATTGTAAATGACGGGAAAAACAAACTTATGGATATTTTTAAGTGTTTGTGTTCTCGGCTTCTGTATTCCCAGCGGAGCATCAGCAGAGAGCGCGAAGAAGGAAACCTCTGTACGGAGATCTGGACACCTGCCCCGGTCCTGGTCATCCCCTTTTGGATCTGCACCACTGCTAGATGTAAGGAATACAGGATGATAGATGAGATTGGGGTCCTTACAGTTTTATTTGGGTGGTGAAAGGGCCGGACCAGGAGCCTTGGGGGACACAATGGGGCATACAGTATATAAAACTCCCATCCAGTAAGATTGACCTTGGAAACTTAGGTTACATAGTTACAATGCGGCTTATTTACTAATGGTCTGTGGAACGCACTTTCGTCGGAGCGGGGAAGTGATACAGGCAGGATATCGGACACTTGGTGATCTTAGTGAATCGCGGCATAGTGCATTATCGTCAGACACTCCGTACCTCGTGATTTCCTCTGGAAGGGTAAGTAAATATACCCCAATGTGTCCCATGTTATCACAGCAGCTCATTCTGGATGATACGTTTGGTGCATCAGTAGATTAGACCCCTAATTCTGCCAAAACAGTACACAAATAATACCACCATATAGTGCACAAATCATGCCAATACACAGTGCACATTCCTCTTGTGAGCCTCTTCATGTATCGGGCACCGGTGGGGCTATCATACGCAAACGCTCATATCCCCCATAGTGTTCAAATATTACCACCATATACTGCACACATTATACCATCATATAGTTCACAAATCATGTCAACACTTAGGGGTACATTTACTTACCCGGTCCGACTGGAATGCACTGTGCCGCGATTCACTTGCATGCGCCGCTTCCCCGCTCAGGTCTGCTGAGTTCACCATCTTCCTCTTGGTGCATGTAAGTGCATTGTCTTACGACACAATTTTTAAGTTTAATCCCGCAGTTTGTCCGAATCCGTCGGATCGTCGGGCGGCCCTCGCCCTGATTTCTGTCGCATGAAAGCCTTCGCCGATGCACCAAAATCGCGTGCGACACAATCCCCTTTTAAAGGCCTGTCCCGGCGGCGCAATCCCCAAAAAGTCGGAAAACCCAACGGAAATGCGGCCGCAGGACCCTTAGTAATTAAGCCTCATAGTGCATAAATAATACCACCATATAGTGCACAAATAATACCACCACATGTGGTTAATATTATATAATGTTGGAATATTACCAACCCATTGTACCCACTTGTCAGTAGAGAGCCTAATTCAATCTGGCGCTGTAAATAACGGTGTTGATTGGCCGGGTGACAGCTGTTAAAAGTGACAAACAGTTGGAGTTTGGGGGGGGTCACCTTTAAAGGAATTATTTAACCAAATATCATCCAAAATTCTGGTACAATTAGTTCAGTAAATCTCCTCTAGAATGTGTAGGTCCGATGAAATTTTCTTCCAATGGATACAAAAAATTGCATTATGCAATACACACATGATACCGCCATACAGTGCACAGATGATACCGCAAGGCAGGGTACAATATCTTCTTAAAAAATACAATAATAGCACTACAGTATATCAATTTTACAATATATTCCATAAGATAGTGTACATTTATAACACCATACTGCTATGAACAATAGTCCCACCATGCAAGGGAGAAATAATACCGTTATACAGTGTCCTAATAATACCACTACATAGTTAACAAATGAAAGCACAATGTAGTGTACACGTCACACAAACATACTTAAATAATATTACTATGCAGTATACCATCTCATAGTAATAGTAACAGTACAATAATAATACAGTAATAATAATACAATAATAATACAACACAATAAAGCATATAAACTGAACTAATATAGAGAGTGCAAATAATATATGTTCCTAATAATAGTTAATACAGTACATACAGGAAATAATACCACAATACAGTGTGAACGTAATACAACCATGCAGTACAAAAATAATACCACAATACAGTGTACATATAATAACAACATACAGTACATACATAGAACAAAATAGTGTACATATAATGCCACCATACAGTGAATAAATACCAAAATACACTTTAAATATAATGTAAATTCATATGAATAGATAACACAGTACTTACTTAATATTCCAATATAGTGTACACATAATACCAGCATACAGGTGTTCCCCTACTTAAGGACACCCGACTTGGACCCTATCTTGCATGTAACCTTTTGCCTGTATAATAAATAGATAATATTACTGTGTACAAATAATACATTTATACAGAACATACATAGTACCATAATGCAGTGTGCAGAGAATATAAATGAATAAATAATATCACTAAATAGTCCATACATAATACACTACAGTGTAGGAAAATAAATACTGCTATACAGTGCATAAATATAACAGATATACCACTTTATCATACATATATACAATACCGCAGTATGGTGAGCACACAATAACATCATCATACAATACACAAAAAGGGGCAGATTTACTTACCTGGTCCATTCGCGATCCAGCGGCGCGTTCTATGCGCTGGATTCGGGTCTGGACGGAATTTACTAAGGTAGTTCCTCCGCCATCCACCAGGTGCTGCGCTGAAAAGCACCGGAAAGCGCTGGAGTTCACCAGCTCGGGCTGAGTGAAGGTAAGTGCAAGCTCCGCAACAGATTTTTTGTTTTAAATGCGGCGGTTTTTCCGAATCCGTCGGGTTTTAGTTCGACCACGCCCCCCCCCCCCCGATTTCCGTCGCGTGCATGCCAGCGCCGATGCGCCACAATCCCGGGGAAATTCAGGGGAAATCGGCGCAAATCGGAAATATTCGGGTAACACGTCGGGAAAACGCGAATCAGGCCCTTAGTAAATGACCCCCAAATAATTCTACTAAACAGTGTACAAACAATAGCACTAGATCACGTTAGAAATAATACCGCAGGAGGTCGTTTAATATGACATTTCTTCATATACTGCAATCAGTATTGATAACCATATAAACTATATTGGAGTCAGATATGAGAAAAGCTGCGGAGCAGTTGGACTCCCAGAATCCTAAGCTGCTCATATACCTTAAATAGAAGTCCACCAAACACTGGCAAAAGTTCAGTGATGCCACAAAAATATTTTCAAAAATCCCTTGTGGTTATCAGTGTAAGGCGATAAATAATTTTCCTTTTGATGGTGGATTCTTTTGAAGCCGTCCCCCATGTGCTGTAAAGAGAATCTGCAATGTGACTCTAAATCATTGATCTGGAGCCGAAGAGCAGGAACAGATATCTAAATGTCAGTATGTACAGTGATGAAATCCTGGAATAGCATGGCCACCCCACTACTGGTCATGAGACCGGCCCACCACTGGCCAAGAGACTGTCTGACCACGGAACAAGAGACTGACCTGCTTACCACTGGTCAAGAAATGGTCCCACTGCTAGCCTAGAGACCGGCCTACCACTGGCCTATACACCAGCCTACCACTGGCCAAGAGACCGGCCTACCACTGAACAAGAGACTGACCTGCTTACCACTGGTCAAGAAATGGTCCCACTGCTAGCGTAGAGACCAGCCTACCACTGGCCTAGACACCGGCCTACCACTGGCCTAGAGACCGGCCTACCATCGTGCCTATACACCGGCCTACCACTGGCCAAGAGACCGGCCCACCACTGGCCTAGAGACCGGCATTCCACTGGCCTAGAGACCGGCCTACCGTCATGCCTATACACCGGCCTACCACTGGCCAAGAGACCGGCCCACCACTGAACAAGAGACTGACCTGCTTACCACTGGTCAAGAAATGGTCCCACTGCTAGCGTAGAGACCGGCCTAGCACTGGCCTAGAGACCGGCCTGCCACTGTACAAAGCACTGTCCTACCACTGGACAAAAGACCAGCTCACCTTTGGCCAACAAACGGTCCAGCCACAGGCCTTGAAGTTAGTAGTAATGAGTATGATTTATTGATTATGAATACTTAGGTCCAATATACTTATATTGGTATTTGATTAATTTGATTGGTAATAGCAGCTTTCACCTAGTATTGGGTTCTCTTTAGGCCACTGTCCTAAATACTGGCCCACCACTGGACAGGAGACCCACCCACCACTGGCCTTGAGACTAGCACACCACTGTACATGAGTCTTGCCCACCAATGGACATGTGGTCGGCCCACCTCTGGCCAAGAAACGGTCTCGCCACTACCCTAAAGACTAGCGTACCACTGTACAAGAGACTGTCCTGCCAATGGAAAAGAGACTGGCCAGAAATTGGACAGGAGACTAGTCCACCACTTGCCATGAGACCGCCAATCACTGGCCTAGAGACCTGCCCACCACTGGCCCAGAGATACTGGATCACCACTGGACAAGTGACTGTCCTGCCAATAGACTAGAGAATGGTGAGCAACTGGACAGGAGACTAGTGTAACACTTCCCAAGAGACCGTTCCACAACTGGCCTAGAGACTGGTCTGCCACTGGACAAGAGATGGGCCCACTACTGGACAGGAGACCGGCCTTTCACTGGACAAGAGATGGTCCCACCACTGGCCAAGAGATGGTCCCACCACTGGACAAGAGAACAACCTGCCGCTGTCCGAGATATCAGCCTGACATTGGCTTAGAGACTGTCCTGTCACTGACTTAGAGACTAGCCAAAATAACAACCCACCGATGGCCTAAAGGCTGTACAATACAATGGCCCACCACTGGCCCAAATCATCATCCATGTGATCATCCCATCGCTTTATGTGAGGTAGTCCCCCAGTATGTAACTGATATCCAGAAACATTACCATAGAGGTGTGACTGCGCCGGATCCTGCAGTACCAGGAACAGACACAATCATGTACGGCGCTAGATCAACACTGATCCCGGGGAGGTGAGACTACAAATATATTGTGCTTGGGGCAAACGAGTGGCTTTTTGCCCTTTGTTGGGCAAACTGCAATCTGTGCCCTTTGTTGCAGGTTCTTAGCCAATCACAAGGCAGGTAAACAACCGTATAGATCATGTGATGCGGTGTAATTCGTGCACGTGCCCAGTAGAGGGGGACACTTTACTCCCCAGCAGTGTGAAATATTTAGGATTTTTTTTCTTTCAAGTGACCCCTAGGAATCTAGAATTGTACGTTTATAATTGGGAACAAAAAGGTGACACGTCCCTTTAAGGATTCATATTGCGTCACGCGCCATTGTTTTGGAGGTCGTTGTTTCTCCAGGTCCTTGCGGCTCACAGAAGAGGTTTTGTTCCCTTGTTTCGCTTTATCCTCTCTTCGAATTATTTCAACTTCCAAACTCGTATGTGTCAGGTCCCGGGCGCCCCTACTTCTCCCCTCGGTGATTCGCACACCTATTCACCGGAGCCGCTCTCGTTCTGCAAGACGTGCTGATGTAAAGGAGCCTGATGCCGTTGCCACAGCAACCTCCTCCCCTCCGCCCCCCCCCAGGCGGTGCGTCCGTGGGTGGCCGCCAAAGCGTTTCATCTAGCACACTCTGTGCACATGCCGGCCAGCTTACAGAGCAAGAAGGGGACGGCATTGTGATATTTGGGGTGTGAGGTGTGTTAACTCATTCCTGGCCAGAGAGGGCACCAACAAGGTCAGAAGTCAATGATATCCTCACCTGAGTGTTGTGATGTCATCAACCGGGGTCGTTGACCTACAATAGCAGGTATAATACATAACTCAACTAATACACGGGGCAGCTATTATACAGGGCAGTGCATAGGCCTCCAGCTATGATGTAATAGTATCCGTTTTATCATACAAGCATATGATATGACGTGCCCCTTACTGCACACAGTATAAAACCCACCCTAGTACGCCCCTTAGTGTTTCCCACATGGTATAATGCCACCTTTGATCCTTTTTTTTATACCCTTTCCCCCTGAATTATAATACCCTAACTTTTAGTACCCCTATTCCCTCACATTGTGGCCCCCTACTCCTTATAATGTCTCCCCTTCTCCTTCTCCTTATATTGTGGCCCCTTCTCCTTATATTGTGTCCCCTTCTCCTTATATTGTGCCCCCTCCTCCTTATATTGTGACCCCTTCTCCTTATATTGTGACCCATCTATCTATCTACGTGTAGAAAGTTCAAGCGGCACTATCTTAGATAGAATATGGATGGGTGCAAGCTTCCCAGGACTGGGCTTCAGGTCCTCCCGTGTATATTTCGAAGAAATGTGCAGCACTCCAATTTCGTAAAAAAGTGGTAAAATCTTTTATTCCATAGTGAGTAACATACAGCGACGTTTCGGCTCAAGAGAGCCTTCCTCAATCTATCTATCTATCTATCTATCTCATATCTATCTATCTATCTATCTATCTCATATCTATCTATCTCAAAATTGGAGCCTTTTACCATATATTTACAATTTATGCATTTGCAGCATGGAAAACATCCCTTCCTTAATTGGCCCAAAATCCCTGTCTGTCTAGTGACTCTGAATGGTCCAACGTCAGCTCTTACTAATCGATTCCTGATGTTTTGAGCATTCCTGTATGACATTAAAGGTGGATTTTTTAAATTCTGGGACATCAGCACTGGTACCCGTTAATTTGGACCAGTGCTTACGTATTATTTTGGCAATATTGTGGCTTTGGGAATTGAAAGTTGTTAAGGGTATTCTATCGTTCCTCTTTGGAACCCTGTGTGGGGATAAAAGATCTAATCTGTTCCTTCTCTCTGTTTTTGCTAGATTCATATCAACAATTTTCTTTGGGTAGCCACGTTGTCTGAATTTATCAGCCATAGTTGGCAAATTTGTCTGAAGTTTTGTAGGTTCACTGGTAATTCTTTTTACTCTAAGGAGTTTTATCAGTAGGTTTTGAAAAAATGTCAGTTACAAAGAGATTCACCACCGATAGAAATGGAGACGTCCAAAAACTGTAACACTGTTTCAGAAGAAACTACTGTGAACTTGATGGTGTCATCAATTGTGTTTAAATGGTCATGGAATAATTTCAATTCATGTTGGGTACCAGTCCAAAGGAGGAAGACGTCGTCTATGTACCTCCACCACCTCAGACAGTGTCTGAACAGTGGGGAGGGATAAACGACGTCTTCCTCCAAGACCCTCATGACGATGTTCGCATAGGTTGGTGCCATATTCGCCCCCGTTGGTGCCATGACACCCATACACTGTAGAAAGTAGTTATCTCCAAAAAGAAAGTAGTTGTTTTTGAGAACAAACTCTAATAAAGTTAAGATGAAGTCTTGTGTTTTAGGCGAAAAAGTTGTTAGGGTTAGCATTTTTTTAACTGAATTTAAGCCTCTCTGGTGGTCAATTGAGGTATAAAGTGAGACAACATCAAACGATGCCAGTAGAATTTTTTGCCCAGGGGAAATGTGTACATCATTAAGTTTCTTAAGAAAATCGGCTGTATCTGATATATAAGAACGACCTGAACATGCCAAATCCCTAAGTGCCCTGTCCAGAAAAGTGGCCATATTAGAAAAAATGGAACCCGTGCCGGAAACGATTGGTCTCCCGGGGGGATGCAACAGATCTTTGTGTATCTTTGGTAGAATATATAGTACAGGGGTGATGGGATTGTCGATGTACAAATATTTATACATGTCTTCATTGATGATACCATTTGCTAATGCTTCATTAAGAATGTGCTTAATTTTTTTAGCCAAAGAAAATTTTGGATCACAAGGGATCCTCTGATATACAGTAGCATCGGATAGTTGTCTCTTAATTTCACTTAGATATGAGCTGGTATCCATGACGACGACAGCACCGCCCTTATCCACCGATTTGACGGTGATGTCGCCGTCACGGGCCAGCTCACCAAGTGCAGTAACCTCACCACTGGTCAAATTGGGGTGACACAATGGTGAATCCTTAGTTGTATCACGTAATTTGGCAATGTCATTTTTAATGGCCATAAAAAATGCTTCAATGTGTGGCACTTCTGTGTCAGGAGTGAAGTAACTCTTATTACGCAATTGGAATTGGCTTAGACATAATTCAGATGTATCCCTCACTGGCCCACTGGTGTGTGAATGAAAATGATGTTTTAATTTGATTGTGCGTATGAATCTTTGTAGATCCACCTCTATCTGAAACCAGTCAGGGTGTGAGGAAATGCAATATGATAACCCCTTAGACAATACAGATATTTGTTCTTTAGTCAAAATTTTAGAGGAAATATTTACCACTAATTCAGTTAAGTCCTTTTTCTCAACGCCATTTTGGCTGCTGGCTGTTCCACTCTGTTCGCTGTGGAATTTTCGTGCTCTGTGATGTTTCCGGCCCCCTCTTCTTGTCTTGGACTTTGTCCGTTCGGGGTCTGGGTTACCCCCGGAGTTCCTAAAAAAGGCCCCTGCTTTTTTCTCCCATATGTTTCATCTGTGGGTTTGTTGTTTGACATTTTGTTTTTACGCTTATTGATAATCTTTTGTTTCGGTTGGGCATAATCGCCCTGCCAAGTATAGATCTGTCCTTTACTGTAATCATCACAATCACGGATCCATTTATTTCTCTTAATCGACTCCTGTTCAACTTTTGATGTTTCTGTGTGTTTGTGTACCAATTCAAGAAAACCACTGTGTTCTTCATTAGACAAAATCGTACCCAGTTGTGTTTCAATACCCTGTAGCTTTTCTTTAAAGGAAACCTACCACTTGTAGTGGCAGGTTTCTGATGGCAGTGCCGGAGCTTATTTTAGTTAGTGTTTTAAACCGCGGTATCGCGGTTTAAAACACTTTTTAAACGTTATAGCCGGCGCAGGCAGGTACGCGCTCGGCGCTTACCGTGAGACCCCTTGTCTGCTGGTAATGGATCTCATACTGACTTTGAGAAGTTCCTTTAGACAAGTCTTAAGTTTTAGCAGACGTTCTAGACAAGAGGTAGGTATTAGGAACTCTTCTAGATGAGAGGTAGGTATTAGGAGCTCTTCTAGACGAGAGGTAGGTATTAGGAGCTCTTCTAGACGAGAGGTAGGTATTAGGAGCTCTTCTAGACGAGAGGTAGGTATTAGGAGCTCTTCTAGACAAGAGGTAGGTATTAGGAGCTCTTCTAGACAAGAGGTAGGTATTAGGAGCTCTTCTAGACAAGAGGTAGGTATTAGGAGCTCTTCTAGACAATGCCTATATCTCGGGACCACTTCTAGCCAAGTTCTAGGTCTAAGAAACACTTCTAGACATTCCCAAGATCTTAGGAGCTAGAACTATTTTAGACAAATCCTAGGTCTAGGAGCTTTTCTAGGCATGGGCTAGGATATTAAAAGTTCTTATGGACAATCCCTAGATCTTAAGAGCCTTTCTAGACTAGTCTTAAGTCTGTCTAAGGAGCTCTTCTATACAAGTCCTAGGTTGAAGAAACTCTATTGGACAAGGACTGCGTATTAGGAGTTCTTGTAGATTGAAGGAGCTCTTCTAGGAAAAGGCTAGGTATTAGGAGCTTTTCTAGTTCAGCTCCAGGAGCTCTTCTAGGAATGGGCTAGGTATTATGAGCTTTTCTAGTTCAGCTCCAGGAGCTCTTCTAGACAAGTCCTAGGTATGAGAAGCTCTTCTAGGCAAGGGCTTAATATTAGAAGCTCTTGGCAATTTCTTCTTGACGAGCCCCTGGTATGTTAATTCTTCTGTAAACATGAATCTCTTAGGGATTTATTCACGTCACCAGATACTTGTGACACATACAAGGAAGGCAATATTGATAGAGCAAACACTGTCTATAGATATCTTTGGATTGAAGAGTAAAAGTTGGAAATTCCAACATCCTGGAGCACAACTAATTGTCTACCAATGGCCATGCTCTTACATCCTGGTCATTAATGAGGTTAATAGGGTTTAGAGTCTAGTTGTGGGAAAGTAAATCTTGACTTAACCTGAAGATCCTGGGGACCAGAGTAGAAGTTGTATCTGGGAATGTCATACTACATGGTGAATTATGAATTTGCATGATCTTTATCAATAAATGTCATAGACAAGGTCAGTTTTAGGTGCAATGGAGCCTTGTTCAATATTGTCTATTGACCCCCAACATACTATATCGTGCCCAAAAAGGGTCCCGTCGTAATAAGCTGACCACAATGTATCGTCCTTCTGGGAGCCCCACCAATTAACTCATATTTGGGAACACTGCTACTTACTAACTGGCCCCAACATGAGTAGTTCAAGTACTGTCTATCCCTACCTTGTCCTAGGTTGGTAAGCTGACCAGTGATCATAATGTCCATTGGTGAAGTCTTAGCAACTTCCCTACCCCTAGACTAACCTAATCCTCTGGAATCCTCTGGAAAAATTCTTGAAATTTGTAGAAACTTTGAAATGCATCTCTACATGGTCAATGTTTTTTTTTTTCACATATCCACAGAAATGTCCAAACCGCACCAGAGATAAGCTTCGGAGTGAGGAATTCAGACATATGTTTTTGGAAAAGATCCCAGTTTTACAGTGGAAAAAACACGCTCAAGAGTCAGAATACGAGAGACTTAGGAAGTACATTGGAGCTCAAGGCTGGATGGGAGTGACATGGGAGAGTAAGTTGTATTGTTATATCATAACCTACACAACTTATATCTAGTATGAAAGTCCTGGAGACCTGAGGTCTAGAATAATTCATAATTTGAGTAAGATGGTCCTAAATGGACTCTGAAACTTATCAGTGATTGAGGTCAATGGATGGTTTGGTCCCATAGTCTACAAAGATGAATAGATTGATCATCATGAGGGCCAGACTATGCAGACAATGGGGCAGATTTACTTACCCGGTCCATTCGCGATCCAGCGGCGCGTTCTCTGCGGTGGATTCGGGTCCGGCCGGGATTCACTAAGATAGTTCCTCCGACGTCCACCAGGTGGTGCTGCTGTGCTGAAGTTCCCCGGAATGCACTGATCTTCACCAAGCCGGACCGAGTAAAGGTAAGCGCGAGTCCCGCGACACTTTTTCTTTAAAATGCGGCGGTTTTTCTGAATCCGTCGGGTTTTTGTTCGGCCACACCCCCGGTTTCCGCCGCGTGCATGCCGGCGCCAATGTGCCACAATCCGATCGCATGCGCCAAAATCCCGGGGTAATTCAGGGAAAACCGGCGCAAATCGGAAATAGTCGGGTAACACGTTGGGAAAATGCTAATCGGGCCCTTAGTAAATGACCCCCAATATGTGGACTCCTAACTATCCCTCCTATATCAGCTTGCTGGACATCCCAGTCCAAAGCCATGATAGAGTTGGCCACTTTTAGCAGCCTCCACCTTTCTGTGAAGACTTTCTGAAATATCTAGGTTTTCAAGATGTGAAATTTTGTCCATTAAGCCAAAAAAGGATTTGCGAGAAGGTCTACCTTGCAGATAGTTTTCCTGTTCATCTTTAAGGTGTCCATTTTTGTAGAGAAAACAATTCCACTAATCTGAGGTCCAGTGATGATGTGCTTTACACTGGTGCAACAGATGCTTGGCAATGTGCACGACGTCCTTATGATTTATGGGCAGCTACTGCTCCATGGAAAGCCTTTCCATTACACTCTATGAAGTGACAAAGGACCGCATTGGGGCACATTTACTTACCTGGTCCAGTCGCGATCCAGCGGTGCGTTCTCCGACGAGGATTCGGGTTCTGCCGGGATTCACTAAGGTCCGTTCGCCGATTTCCGCTAGGTGTCGCTGCTGCGCCAAGGTCCGCTGGAGTTCACTGGAGTTCAACTTCTATTTCTTGGTGCAGGTAAGTGCGTGTCAAGCGACACTTTTTTTTAAAAAATACTGCGGTTTATCCAAATCCGTCGGTTTTCCGACGGGCACGCCCCCCGATTTCTGTCCCATGCAACCCGGCGCTGAAATCCGATCGGATGCGTCAAAATCCCGGCGGAATTTGGCACAAATCAGAAATCGCGCGATTCGGACCCTTAGTAAATGAGCCCCATTGTCTCCAAAATCAAACTTACCTCCGATGCTACCTCTTTCTGATGCTACCTGAGTTTTGGCCAGTCTTAACACCCAGTTCCCTCTCCAAATAAAGGAGAAGCTTGCTCTGCCAATCACTACCTACAGTCATGGTTGAGACACTGGTGGAGGTTGGGCACCTAATTAATTCTTTCTTGTATATTTGTTTCAACAGTTCTTAATGAAACCTTGAATCTGATGAACTCCTCGGGCAATGGCTACATGTTCGACACATGGCAGGGACAGTCACCTTGCATTCGGTGTGCTGTGGTGGGCAATGGTGGCATTTTGAATGGATCTGGTATGGGACAAGAGATTGATGCCCACGACTACGTCTTCAGGTATGAAGTTTCACTTATGGAACCTACTGTGGAGAACAAGCTGGAGACTTATTAATCGTCTACTATCTTTTGGCTTGGCTTGTAGGGTGAATGGCGCAATTACAAAAGGTCACGAGATGGATGTTGGCAATCGGACATCGTTCTTCTCGTTCTCAACAAATACTTTGATGAACTCCTTATATGTATATGGTGGACTAGGATTTAAGACAGTCCCTCGAACACCGGTAAAGCACATAATTCACACAGTGGTTTGAATTACCGAATATTGGATATGCGCACCTTAAACCCACCCTAGAGGAGTGAGGGAGAGAACCTCCCACCAAAACACCCTCATGGTCTACTAGATTAGACTATGCTCCATTGCAGGCAGGGGCATCACAATAGGTGGTGCAGATGTAAACACCAGTCAAGGTGCAATGATAACTGTTCCACAAGAGGGGACAGATACTTGTTAACCCTTAAATAATGACTATGGGTCCTACCTCTCTGTTATATTTTTCATCCGAGGCAACCTAATGCTTGTACCCTGGGGCCATATAGAGGTTGTAAAGTCAAGCCACATCTTCTTGAACAAACAAAGACTATGTTTTGGCTAGTGCAGAGTCTGCAGGGGCGAGGCATGATGCTGAAATTCCATGCCCCGCCCCTGCGGAGCCGTAATGATTGCCTAGGTTTGTAAATTATGTTGTAAGCTTATCAGTACGTGGTGTGTCCTGATAACAGTCAAGGTTATAACCACAAATCTTCATCTCCACAGGAAACACGTTACGTCATCTTACCAGATCATAACAGAGATTATTTATTAGTACGGGCAGCGCTCACCAACAGCCTCATTGATCAGGGCAGAGACAAGGGCGTAAAGTAAGTCCTAGTATTCATCTTCTATTGGATTTCCTATCAGAACTTGATGTCTGAAAAAATGACTGCCCCACTACAGATCAGCCTAGATGTTTGGTGACAAGCTTGCTGACTGTTCCCACCAGGGGTGGACTAAGACTGCCCTGGGCTGTATAAATATTATAGCCCCGCCCCCTACAGGTCTGGAATCACTTCCTACATCTGGTACTAGAAGCAGCTTCTTGGGGAATGGAGGAAGTGTCCCTTCTTCTGCTTTCAATCTGCAGTTCCAAAACCTTTGGAGGACCATCAAAGGTCCTGAAATGGCTCTTGTGTACATGTGTATTGAGAGCAGGAGCAGATATACAAGGATTTCATGGGTGAAGGTCCTTCTGAGTATAAAGTTTGCTGGGTGGTTCTGTGGCCATGGGCCCCCTAGAAGACTTGGGCCTCAGGCTACCACCCAAACCGCCGATAATATAACGCACTAACACATTATCACTTTCTTCTCGTTTCCTTAGTGTTTCCCGATATTTTGGCAAGAACCTCACAACAGAACATTTTAAGATCCTGCACCCAGACTTTATGCGATACTTGAGAAACAGGTGAGCAGGGTGACCGACCTACCTGTGACTTACTCTGCTATGGGAGAATTCTCCAGCCCTCAGTACACGCTCTGACTATTATTAGGTGGTGTAAGTAAATAGAAGCAGTTGTCAGTAAGGGCTTTCAAGCCCTTTATCTGTGTGTGCAGTGGTGTGTCCTGTTTATCTGCCTTTGATGGTCTTTATTGACCCAAGTCCGAGGCCCAACCTCCTGCCATAAAGATAAGGACATGGTGACATCTGCATCGTCACCCACAAGCTGCAGAGGAAATTCCAGCAGGACTGCATGTAACAGGACCTTGCCTACTAGTAGTTAAGAGAAACTTTACAACTTTAGTGACCTAGTGGGAGGTAAAATGTCCTTCAGCCAGCCAGAAATACTGACATCTCACGTCCTGGTAGTTGACATCACTTAAAGGAGATGTTTCAACCAGCTCCAGATCTCTGCTTCCTTAATAGATGAAGTTTACTGATAACACCCACTTGGAATTTCTTTCTACCCCTCACCGTTCCCGAGCAATCAGTGCCATAAGTTTCCATTCCAGATATGCTAATTAGAGTCTGTACCATTAAGTGGGAGGTGCCTCTCTGCGCACATCCGGACCGCCTACCTGACATTTCCCAGCACAATTAAGCTTATATTTAGGAACGGTAGGGGCTAGAGCAAAAATTCAAATGTGCCAGAATCCGGGGAGAGACATCTATAAAATGACGGAAGAACGAGAGTAGGTGATAGGTCTCCTTTAATATGGGAGTCTCATCGGCAAATGTTGGAATGGGGAATAATATAGCAGTGGAAGATCCATTATTGGTAACAATGTCTAAAAAGTTCCTAGAAAACTACAATGTCAGGCAAGGGCTTTGAGAACCTATAGCGATAGTTACCCCTCTCTTGTTATGGAGTTGATGGTGTCAATTGAATGGATATCAATTTGCAATATTTTGTGTAAAACGGAGACGTCTGACACCCAGATATCTGACATATTCATGGGAATAAAGTTCATGCACTTTGTACTCTTTTGATAAATGTCATTAATAGAGTGTGTGACAGTCAGCACCTTACTCGACCTTCAATAGTGCCGAGATATCCTTTGTTTCTCAAGAAAGCAGAAAATATCGGGTGCTTCCCGTCGGGTTGTATTGCAACAGGGGCAGTATTATAGTAGTTATATCTGTACATAGGGATAGTATTATAGTAGTTATATTCCTGTACATAGGGGGCAGTATTATAGCAGTTATAGTCTGTACATGGGGGCAGTATGATAGTATGATATTCCTGTACTAGGGGGCAGTATTATAGTAGTTATATTCTTGTACAGGGGGCAGTATTATAGTACGTTATATTCCTGACATAGGGGGCAGTATTATAGTCAGTTATAGTCTGTATAGGGGGCAGTATTATAGTAGTTATATTCTTGTACATGGGGGGCAGTATTATAGTAGTTATATTCTTGTACATAGGGGCAGTATATGTAGTTATATCTTGTACATGGGGGCAGTATTATAGTAGTTATATTATTGTACATAGGGGGAGTATATAGTAGTTATATTCTGTACATAGGGGGCAGTATTATAGTAGTTATATTCCTGTACATGGGGGCAGTATTAAGTAGTTATATTCTGTACATAGGGGCAGTATTATAGTAGTATATTCTTGTACATAGGGGGAGTATATAGTAGTTATATTCTTGTACATAGGGGGCAGTATTATATGTTATATTCTGGACATAGGGGGCAGTATTATAGTAGTTATATTGTACTAGGGGGCAGTATTATAGTAGTTATATTCTGTAATAGGGGCATATTATAGTAGTTATATTCCTTGTACATAGAGGGTGTATGTAACAGTTATATTCTTGTACATAGGGGCAGTATTTAGTAGTTATTTCCTGTACATAGGGGGCAGTATTATAGTAGTTATATTCTTGTACTAGGGGCACGTATTATAATAGTATATTCCTGTACATAGGGGGCAGTATTATAGTAGTTATATTCCTGTACATAGGGGGCATATTATAGTAGTTATATCTGTACATAGGGGGCAGTATTATAGTAGTTATATTCCTGTACATAGGGGGCAGTATTATAGTAGTTTATATTCTTGTACATGGTGTGTCCTGTTTATCTGCCTTTGATGGTCTTTATTGACCCAAGTCCGAGGCCCAACCTCCTGCCATAAAGATAAAAGGACATGGCTGACACCTGCACTAGTCACCTCCAAAGCTGTAGAGGAAATTCCAGCAGGGGCTGCATGTAACTGGACCTTACCTACTAGTAGTTAAGAGAAACTTTACAACTTTAGTGACCTAGTGGGAAGGTAAAAATTTCCTTCAGCCAGCCAGAAATACTGACATCTTCACGTCCTGGTAGTTGACATCACTTAAAGGAGATGTTTCACCAGCTCCAGGTCTCTGCTTCCTTAATAGATGAAGTTTTACTGATTCCCACCCACTTGGAAGTTTCTTTCTACCCCTCACCGTTCCCGAGCAATCAGTGCCATAAGTTTCCATTCCAGATATGCTAATTAGAGTCTGTACCATTAAGTGGGAGGTGCCTCTCTGCGCACATCAAGGACCGCCTACCTGACATTTCCCAGCACAATTAAGCTTATATCTCAGGAACGGTAGGGGCTATAGCAAAAATTCCAAATGTTCCAGAATCAGGGGAGAGACGTCTATGAAATGGTGGAAGAATGAGAAGTAGGTGAGAGGTCTCCTTTAACATGGGAGTCTCATCGGGTAAATCGTTGGAAAGGAGAATCATATAGCAGTGGAAGGTCCAATACTGGCGAAGTCAATGTCCAAAAAGTTCCTAGCAAACTACAATGTCAGGCATGGGCTCTGAAGAACCCCTAGAAGATCGTTACCGCTCTCTTGTTATTGGAGTTGATGGTGTCAATTTGCAATTATTTTGTTTTAAAACGGAGACGTCTGACACCCAGATATCTGACATATTCATGGGAATAAAGTTCATGCACTTTGTACTCTTTTGATAAATGTCATTAATAGAGTGTGTGACAGTCAGCACCTTCACTCGACTCAGGTCACTAGTGCCGAATATCCTTTGTTTCTCAAGAAAGCAGAAAATAAATCGGGTGCTTCCCGTCGGGTTGTAATTGCACACAGGGGCAGTAATATAGTAGTTATATTCCTGTACATAGGGATAGTATTATAGTAGTTATATTCCTGTACATAGGGGGCAGTATTATAGCAGTTATAGTCTTGTACATAGGGGGCAGTATTATAGTAGTTATATTCTTGTACATAGGGGGCAGTATTATAGTAGTTATATTCTTGTACGTAGGGGCAGTATTATAGTAGTTATATTCTTGTACATAGGGGGCAGTATTATAGTAGTTATATTCCTGTACATAGGGGGCAGTATTATAGTAGTTATATTCCTGTACATAGGGATAGTATTATAGTACGTTATATTCCTGTACATAGGGGGCAGTATTATAGTAGTTATATTCCTGTACATAGGGGGCAGTATTATAATAGTATATCCTGTACATAGGGGCAGTATTATAGTAGTTATATTCCTGTACATAGGGGGCAGTATTATAGTAGTTATATCCTGTACATAGGTGCATATTATAGTAGTTATATTCCCTGTACATAGGGGGCAGTATTATAGTAGTTATATTCTGTACATAGGGGGCATATTATAGTAGTTATATTCTTGTACTAGGGGCATGTATATAGTAGTTATATTCTTGTACATAGGGGGCAGTATTAATATTGGTTATATCTTGTACATAGGGGGCAGTATTATAGTAGTTATATTCTGTCCATAGGGGGCAGTATTATAGTATTATATTCTGTCCATAGGGGGCAGTATTATAGTAGTTTTTCCTGTACATAGGGGCAGTATTTAGTATGTATTTCTTGTACTAGGGGGCAGTATTATAGTATTATATTCCTGTACATAGGGGGCAGTATTATAGTAGTTATATTCCTGTACATAGGGCAGATTATGTGTTATTCTTGTACATAGGGGCAGTATTATAGTAGTTATATTCTTGTACATAGGGGCAGTAATTAATATATTTAATAATAAATAATATTATTTTATATTCTTGTACATAGGGGGCAGTATTATAGTAGTTATATTCTTGTACATAGGGCGCAGTATTATAGTATTATATTCCTGTACATAGGGGGCAGTAATATAGTAGTTATATCGTGTAATAGGGGGCAGTATTATAGTAGTTATATTCTGTACATAGGGGGCAGTATTATAGTAGTTATATTCTTTACATAGGGGGCAGTATTATAGAGTTATATTCTTGTACATAGGGGCAGTATTATAGTAGTTATTTCTTGTACATAGGGGGGCAGTATTATAGTAGTTTATTCTTGTACATAGGGGGCAGTATTATAGTAGTTATATTCCTGTACATAGGGGGCAGTATATAGTAGTTTATATTCTTGTACATAGGGGGCAGTATATATATCTATATTCCTTGTACATAGGGGGCAGTATTATGATTTATGATTATTGTCATAGGTTCCTCTATGAATCCGATTTAAAAACAAGGAGTCTGTTATATCTATCGGCCGTCCACTGAGCCTCTCTGCTGCTTAGCGCTATACACACATGTGACCAGTGAGGGGGATGCTCACATTAATTATTCACCTCTATAGACTACAAAGTATCGACCTCATCTGCCCATGACCATCAAGATGCTAATGGTATCAGCCCCTCGCTACCCTTGACCTGGCACCATGATCCGGAATGAATACTTTGTATGTTGTTGATGCTATGACCTCGATGCTCGTATCCATGTACTGGCAGGTGTGGACGTGGTTTAGAACAAAGACTACTAAATTAGACGCTCACAGGGAAATAACAATGTTTATTTTAACAAATGGAGGAACAAGAGAAAACCTCAAGTCTTATGTACTTTTGATAAGGAGCAACGTACAAGGTGTTTATTCCCAGAACATAGTGGTTGTAAACTGTCTCTAAGATCGCCCCCTAGAGGTTGGAATGCTGTAATTACTGTCTTTATTCGCTTTTTTTTTTGCCAAACAGCACCACACCTGTTCACGGGTTGTACCTGGTATTGCAGCTCATCCCCTTTAACATCAATGGAGGAAATATGTGATACCAGGCACAACTTAAAGCGGTTTTCCCACGAAGGCAAGTTAGGCCCTATCCACGGGATAGGATCTAACTTGCTGATCAGTGCGGGTCTCAGTGCTGAGACCCCCAAAGAGCGTAGCAGAAACGAGGTCCCAACCGACCCCTCAGCCTTATGGAGGCAACGGTCGCACATGACCCATTCTGCTCACGGAGATCCTGTGTGATCGGCCCATCTGCTCCTATCTCTGAGGACAGCAAAGGGGTCATCGGACCCCTCGTTCTCACTATCTCGCGGGGGTCTCACACTTAACCCCCACTGATCAGCCAAGTTAGGCCCTATCCCATGGATATGGGCCTAACTTGCCCTCTCGGAAAAACACCTTTAGAGAGTGCAAGGCTTCTTAGAAAAGCTTAGTAAATAGCCCAATGTCGGCGAATATGGACCCTGGAATACAGGCCCAAAGTCCTGAGTCTGCAGTACTAGACACGCCCGATTCTGCCCGGTGCTGTGTTGCTCATGGAGGTTTTGTGTGGATCCATCCATCAGCACTGATCTCTTTAAATCTATAATTGGGCAGACAGTGATGGTGATGGACGCCATATTTGTTTCCATGGCTACACTGACAGGAATCTCTCAGCAGAGAGGCCTGTAACTTCAAGGGGCTTTATCACAGTATCTAAGCAGAGTATTAGAGTCATGTTTTCAGTTAAAATAGCCCCCTTTAAGCTGTGGTGACCCGTGGTGGTTACATTTGTTGTGAAATGATTTGCCAAATTACATTGTGTTAACACAGCGAATATTGTCAGCCGCCATGTGATTAGGCAAATCTCCTCAGGTTTGTAGTGCAGTTTAAACAATGCTAAATGCCAAGTTGTGAACGGAGCCTATACGTCAACGGTTCCATGCTTGTTTCCATGACAGAAGTGACAGCTAGTGGTCGGTCACAACACGGGACTCCCGGAACGTGACAAACCTCCTATAGCAGGCCTCGCCATCTCATTCACTCCATATTGGTGACTGATTTCGCCAAAATAAGCCCCAATTTTTGGGTCCCTGCACAATTACCCCTGCCTTACGTGTTTCGTCTCGAGGTCAGCGGCTTATGGATTCATGCGCCAACAACTACGCAACATCTCAGAACCACTACTTACGACCGTGTCTATCGCAGGGTGGTCCTCTACGCTAAACCAAGCTACCTCGGGAGATGAGCTGGGCAAGCCTACATAACGCCGGGTGGTGATAAAGCCTGATACATGATGGAGCTGAGCATCGATTGTGAATGATACTGATAATGGGGTCGGGGGGACACGCTCCCGCCTCCTATTTGGCACTGGTGGCTCAGTTCATGCCACAAGGATGCGACATCTAGAGGAAGAATTTGAGAGGGTTATCTCTGAGGAATAGACTGGACCTCCAGCAAGAGAACCAATGCACCGCCAACTGACTGTGAAGTTTTAAAAAATAAAACATGCTTACGGGTTTTGTTTGCCCAAAGCAGGGGGTACATCATAGTCCCAGGTGCGTCAGACAGTGTGTTTGTAGGCAAAGAGAAAAAAAAAAACCTCTTAAAAAGTTTTTTCATGGAAAAATCACCATGATCGCCGGCAATCTGAAAGCTGCAGCGCTCCGGCGCCCACTAGAGGAGTAGAGGTTGTATTACCCATGGATACTCATTATATAAGCAGTGGTATATATGTGTACCCGGCACCCATGAGCCCAAACAGGGGATTTTACTGGGTGATTTTCCCGTCAAGGTTTCTGAGGAAAACTTCCCAAAAGCATAGGGGGCGTCTAGGACGATGTAGGATAAATTATAATAATGAAGTTTGCTCGCAGGATTCTTTTTTTGCGGTTACAGGTTTTCTTTTAGTGACTTCCTCCATGATATGTGACTACACCCGGGAGGTCTTCTCTGAGGAATTGTGTTTAAAGCGGCAATAATTTAATTAATTTGATTTTTTTTTTGTTTTTGGCGAAAAATCAGAATGAGTACAGGGGGGATTATTGTATTTTAATGGATTATAATAAATTTCAATTGTTGTTTTTTGTATTAATGAGTTGATTTGATTCTTTGTATGTTTTGGTCTCAGCAGGACTGCACTCAGGACATTTTATAATAAATTTTCCTAAAATAATAAATGTAAATCGTGTGGAACTGTTACAGGCGTAATATCGTGCCCATAAGATGAGTATGTCGGCGCCCATAATACAGGATAGGAGTTAGTAGTAGTGTGCTGTAGCCATATATACAGGATAGGAGGTAGACCAAAAAAAGACTGTGCAGTACCCCAAACAACTACAAGCCAGACCTAAAGAAGTCAAAAGTAGTACTGGCGTGCCCAGTTATATACAGGATAGGAGTAGTAGTACGTGCTGTGCCCATATAACAGGATAGGAGTAGTAGTACTGTGTGTACCCATATATACAGGATAGGAGTAATAGTACTGTGCTGTGTACGTCATATACAGGATAAGAGTAGTAGTACTGGCTGGTCATATATCAGGATAGGAGAGTAGTAGTGTTGTGCCCATATATATAGGATAGGAGTACGTAGTACTGTGCTGGGCCCATTATGCTGGTAGGAGTAGTAGTACTGTTCCGAACCATATATATAGGATAGGAGTAGTGTGTGTGCTGTACCCATTATATAGGATAGGAGTAGAGTACTGTGCCCACTATATACAGGACAGGAGTAGTATACTGTGCTGTGCCCATAGAATAGGAGTAGTAGTGCGCGCTGTGCCCATATTACAGGACAGGAGTAGTAGTACTGCTGTGCCCAAATGTACAGGATAGGAGTAGTAGTACTGTGCTGGCTACATATATACAGGATAGGAGTAGTAGTACTGTGCCCCATATAGACAGGATAGGAGTAGTAGTACGTGCTGTGTGATAGATAAGGATAGGATAGTTAGTATGGCTGTGCTCATATATACAGGATAGGAGTAGTGCAGTAGTATGTACTGTGCCCATATATACAGGACAGGAAGTAGTAGTACTGTGCCGTTGCCCATAGATATAGGAGTAGTAGTGCTGCGCTGTGCCCATATATAAAGGATAGGAGTAGTATAATGTGCGTACCCATATATACAGGATAGGAGTCGTAGTACTGTGCTGTGCCATAGTATAGGATAGAGTAGTAGTACTGTGCGTGCCCATATACAGGGATAGGAGTAGTGTACTGTGCTCCATATATAAGGATGGAGTAGTAGTACTGGTGTGTTGCATAAAACAGGATATGAGGTAGTAGTGCTGTACTGGCGCCCATATATACAGGATAGGAGTAGTAGTACTGTGCTGTGCCCATATATACAGGATAGGAGTAGTAGTACTAAGCAGAGTCCATACAGTACAGGCTAGGAGTGAGTGCTGTTGCTGTGCATCTATCTATACAATAGGGTAGTAGTACTATGCAGTATCCATACAGTACAGTATAGGAGTTAGTAGTATAGTACAGGGTGGGACACCCCGTCAGTGGATAAACTACTCCTTGGTCTCTCCTGCTATAATGTGACACAGGACCTGCAGTATTGACCAGGCAGTTCAGTACTGGGGCAACCGCAGGACTCCTGAGGCTATTGCTGCAGGCAGATAAGGGGCAGCTTTTAGGGGTAGATAAGCACATTCTTTATCAGGCACACGGGCAGCACATGGCAATCTCTCCCGTCAGCTCGTCATAGAATATATTTCTATTAGGGATTTTTAATAAAATTTTCTCGCTGTTCCTCTGTTATTCCATCTAGAACATCCGTGATACTCCCGCTGGGTGTTACTTTCCCATATTGTCAATTGGCGTGGCCCTTAAACAATCAGTCCTGATTGGACCAGTCCGCAGGGACAATCTCCCACAATGTTGACACACAGTTGTCAATGTATTATCCAAAAGAAGTCATCAAGGCTGCCCGGGCTGAAAGGGGAAATAAGAGGCGAGTGAATAACAATCACTGGAGCAGACGTCAATTGATTGAATTTCTAGGACATTATATTTGTATTTTAATATAGAGAGACTTTCACCTCCCAACAAATTGAATCCCTAGACTACTTCCAGGCCAGTAACGGGAGCGACAACATTCCGCTCCTGGCAGAGACCCTCATATCTACTTGACCATATTATTTCGGTAAGTCATACAATGTCCCCAATTTTGGAGCATCAATTACAGACGAGACAATTATACATAGAAGACTGCGAGTAGCACCGCCCACTGGAGGACTCTAAACCTGGACGGAACAGGGAAGTACGAGTGACCATAAGAATGAACGGAACACCTAACATAAGGCGTTCAGTGGTGTCCTCCTTCTGGACACGGTCATGTGACGAGGACCTACGTTCTACCCTTTGCTCTTATTCCAGGTTCCTTCACCCGGGTTGGTGTCATCAGGATTCTGGACCTTCCTTCACCGGAAGCATAAGAACTTTGATGTAAGTGGATTATGTATCAAGTTGGAGGCACCTCATGAAGAATCCTGAGATTATATTGAATGATCCAATAGGAGGAGCACAGGTATGTGCTTACACCTTTACATGGAGTCCTCCGAAATCTTTCTGAGGGTCAGGGGATACATACATTTGGAACCCACATTTGAGGATCATATAGAGGGAGACCAGGATTCTGTCCAGGATGGAATTGGTTCTGAAGAAACTGATTATTAGTCTGAGCTACATGTAATGCTTCATTTCTCCTGCGGGGGGCTGCAGGGAAACAAAACCCATGTGTCGGTTTCCAAGCAGGCTAAAAACCTGCCCCAGTTAATTTGAAGGGTAAAATATGAACCCGTCCTGCGGTTTGGGCTGGACACTTTTCTAAAATCATCCGTCAGCTTATGGAAACCAAATGGTTTCCAGAAGTATCCATTAACTCCGATTTACTTCCACCCACAGGGGCTCTTCATTGTTTCTACTCTGTTACACCGTGTCACTAGGTAGGTTTTTAAGCAGTATCACAAACAGGTCAAAATTTTCTAAAAGGTCTGCAAAGAGGCAGAAGCTGTAGGCAGGGAGCTCCCTCTAGTGGTGGAGACAGGTAGTCACAGCGTCACACTGGAGCAGATTTAAAATTCTGGAATTAATAGGGACTGTCAGCAGATTTACCCCATTAAATTCTCACAGGGATGAAAATGTTCCTTTAGAATTCCCTCTTTTATGTGAAATATCATCTCACTTTACTTGATATAGAAAAAAAAAAATTTCATTCAAATCCTTTGATAATGAAACAAAGAAGAACAGATTTTTGCCTGAGATGAATACTTTTGAAGCAAAGGAAACAGTCAATTCAGATGCCACTATGTTCTTCTTTGCATATAGCATCTAGGAAGATGTTGGCTGTGTTCATTTTGAAGATAGGAATCTGCATCTTTCATAACACCCAAAGGTTTGTGGATCGTCATTTACTAAATAACCTGGTGACAGGTTCCCAATAAATCAGACCATGGCCGTAGCCCTGACTGCCGTATTACGCCCTTGGCGGTTCCCCCATTGACAATACCGTGGGTGACCTTACACCGTATCCCTCTCTATAACAGTTCCTACCAATCAGCGCTGCAGGAGCAAAGACGGGCAGATCCATGAGGTGAGTGAGATGCCTCACTTACTGCCCACCTGCAGTCTGTATAGCTACTGCAAGAAGTGGGGGATGGAATTGACAACTATCTGATTCATAGGTAACAGTGATGGGGACAAACCCCCATTTCCCAAAGGTTCACACGTCTGGGGTGTGAAGGACCCTGGCTGCACCCCTAGCAGGGTTTCAAACACAGATGTCTCATATTGAGTTAGAACATCCGAAAGAGCCCTTTAATCTGCGCCGCCACCTTTAACAGCCTCTAATAAACCGGTACAGACCAAAAAGTATAATAAAAAATAATAGTTAAATTAGAAAGAGCAAGAAACGGCCAGGCTACCACGAAAAGTGGCAAAGAAAAAGCCACAAACTAAATGTCTGCAGTAGTGTCTGTCACAGGTGAGGCACAGCGGGCACAATGGGGGCAGCGGAGAACCAGGGGTCACTTTGCTAGTAGCTGCTTGCCTGCTGTTCCAGAGAGCTTCCAAGTGATCGGCCCTCTTCACTGCCGCCTGCAGGACAAAACACGGAAGAGCCGCATCATATGACTGAGGGAGACCCCCGACACTAGATCCCCCACCCCCCACTGCCTCCTGCACTAACGAAGAAATGTATTATACCCCAGAGCTGACTCACTATTCTGTACTGGTGCAGTCACTGTGTACATACTGACATTACTTATCCTGTACTGATCTGAGTTACATCCTGTATTATACCCAGAGCTGCACTCACTATTCTGCTGCTGGTGCAGTCACTGTGTACATACATACATTACTTATCCTGTACTGATCTGAGTTACATCCTGTATTATACTCCAGAGCTGCACTCACTATTCTGCTGGTTGCAGTCACTGTGTACATCAATGACAACTTATCCTGTACTGATCCTGAGTTACATCCTGTATATTACTCCAGAGCTGCACTCACTATTCTGCTGCTGGTGCAGTCATGTGTACATACATGCATTACTTATCCTGACTGATCCTGAGTTACATCCTGTATTATATCCAGAGCTGCACTCACTATTTGCTGCTGGTGCAGTCACTGTGTACATACATACATTACTTTCCTGTCTGATCCTGAGTTACATCCTGTATTATACCCCAGAGCTGCACTCACTATTTGCTGTGCTGGTGCAGTCACTGTGTACATACATACATTACTTATCTGTACTGATCCTGGTTACATCCTGTATTATACTCCAGAGCTGCACTACTATTTGCTGCTGGTGCAGTCATGTGTACATACATGACATTACTTATCCTGTACTGATCCTGAGTTACATCCTGTATTATACTCCAGAGCTGCTCTCACTTTTCTCTGCTGGTGCAGTCACTGTGTACATACATGACATTATACCTTGTACGATCCTGAGTTACATCCTGTATTATACCCAGAGCTGCACTCACTATTCTTGCTGCTGGGCGATCATGTGTACATACATGACATTATATTACCTGTACTGATCCTGAGTTACATCCTGTATTATACTCCAGAGCTGCACTCACTATTCTGCTGCTGTGTCGTCACACTGTGTACATACAGACATATTATCCTGTACTGATCTGAGTTACATCCTGTATTATACTCAGAGCTGCACTCACTATTCTGCTGCTGGTGCAGTCAATGTGCACATACATGACATTACTTATCCTGTATGATCCTGAGTTACATCCTGATATTACTCCCAGAGCTGCACTCACTATTCTGCTGCTGGTGCAGTCACTGTGTACATACAGACATTACTTATCCGTACTGATCCTGAGTTACATCTGTATTATACCCCAGAGCTGCACTCACTATTTCTGCTGCGGTGCAGTCACTGGTGACATACATAACATTACTTATCCTGTACTGATCCTGAGTTACATCCTGTATTATACCCCAGAGCTGCACTCACTATCTGCTTGCTGGTGGCAGTCCACTGTTGTGACATACATACATTACTATCCTGTAAACTAACCTGAGTTACATCTGTATTATACCCAGAGCTGCACTCACTATTGGCGGTTGCGAGTCACTGTGTACATACATGACATTACTTATCCTGTACTGATCCTGAGCTGTACATCCTGTATTATCTCCAGAGCTGCACTCATCAATTCTGCTGCTGGTGCAAGTCACTGTGTACATACATGACATTAACTTATCCTGATATCCTAGTACAATCCTGAGAGTTACATTCTGTTATTATACTCTGAGATACTGCACTCACCCTATTCATGCTGGGCCAGGTCACTGATGTACATACAGACCAGACTATCCTGTACTGATCCTGAGTTACATCCTGTATTATACTCCAGAGCTGCACTCACTATTCTGCTGCTGGTGCAGTCACTGTGTACATACATAACATTACTTATCCTGTACTGATCCTGAGTTACATCCTGTATTATACTCCAGAGCTGCACTCACTATTCTGCTGGTGCAGTCACTGTGTACATACATGACATTACTTATCCTGTACTGATCCTGAGTTACATCCTGTATTATACTACAGAGCTGCACTCACTATTCTGCTGCTGGTGCAGTCACTGTGTACATACATGACATTACTTATCCTGTACTGATCCTGAGTTACATCCTGAATTATACTCCAGAGCTGCACTCACTATTCTGCTGGTGCAGTCACTGTGTACATACATGACATTACTTATCCTGTACTGATCCTGAGTTACATCCTGTATTATACCCCAGAGCTGCACTCACTATTCTGCAGACTTCAGAGCTGAAATCTCCCTGCAATCCCCTCATGGTCACTAACCTCGCACTGCTTCCTCAGGCTGTTCACAGTCTCTTCTTTCTTCACTATGGCAGATTTCACTCTGAAAAAAATCTCATTATCAAGAAAGGAACAGAAAAAAATGGACACGGCTGCCCCCGATCAGATCTATGAAGGGGCCACATCATTTTTGTTGTTCATACAGACATAACCTTATACATATGGCTGATGCTCTGTCCAGTCCTACAATTCACTACCATTCAGGTGCAGTACCATCCATAGCCACAACTCTTTTTATGGCACTGTGTAAACAATGCTAAAGAAATCATTTTTTTTAATCAGTCAGGGAGGTCAGGATTCGGATGTTCAAGAAAACTCAAGGAAAATCCATTTTCCAATTGTATTCGATTGACTTGGTAAAAATAACTAGCTTCACAGCAGCGCAGAGTGTTTCAGGAACACATGACCCTGTGGGAACATTAAACAGTCCACTCACAGGTGAATGGACACCGGTAGAAAAGGGTCTCCCCCCAAATATTGGTCTTCCCATTTTACAGATGTCTTAAAGGGGTTGTCCTAGGTTTGATGTCACATTGTAGACATTCCCTTTAAGACAATATCAGTAGGCTGCCCCATGCTCACCTCTTGTGCACCTCCTCCAGCTCCTCCTCCTTCTCCCGTGTCACCCTCTCTAGCTCCAGGCGATGGCGCGCCTGAGCCTCCGAGGACTCCATTTTTAACCTCTTGTTTTCCTCCTCAGTCGTGACGAGTCGATCTGCAAACTCCTGGCGGATCACGTCTGACAGGCTCCTCCTCTCCTCGTTCAGGCGCTCCGTAATCTGTAATAACATCATCAGCAGGAAGTAAAATTAAAGGCGAACTCCACTTTTTTTTACGTCGATTTAAATCGAGTCTCCTGCTCTAGTTACTTCCAGAGCTGCATTCAAAATCAAGAGTTTTGCGTTACCTCTCACAGTGCATTACGTCAAATCTCACGCAATGTTGGGTTAGTTTAGTGTATTCTTCAGTGCATTATGGGAAATGTAATGTTATAACTGGCCCTTTAAAGGGGATCCATTACTAACACTGCTGTGCTCTGTGCACTGAGCTGCTCTACAGCCCCCTCTAAGCAAAAGCTGTATCAGCCTCCTGGATGGATACTACAGCAGTCACTCATAGCAGCAGTTATGGACTGTGGAGAAACCCAATGCGGAGAGCTAAGAGCACAGCAGTGTGAGAACTCAATTCAGTGCACTTGGAGAAGATACAATCCTGCAATCTAAATCCATCCTGACCCGGAATGTTATTCAGCAGACAGAAGAGCATAGAGGTATCTGAGACTGGATTTGTTACAGTGTGTCAGGTTTTTAGATGCAGCTCTAGTTGTGACTAGAGAAATGCAAGGTAAAACAAAAATATTTGGGAAGTAACACTGTTTTTTCCAGTAACAGGGAGAGGCCCTCCCCTCACCTTCCTGAGGTCCTCCACCTCCTGCTCCTTCTGCTTCAGGAGTCCCTGCAGTCTGATGTGTTCTCCCTCCAGCTCCGTCACCCTCCCTTTTAATTGGTTGCAACGGTCATGTGACTTCTTCTCGGATCGCTCCAGTTCCTGCAGCTCAGATTCGTACTTTTCGCGAACTCTCTTAATCCTGTCGGGACACAAATGAGTCACATTGAGGTCAGTGGGGGTCACTTAAAGGGAACATGTCAGCAGCTCTGACTGTGCTCTTTGCAGCCAGTGTTAGTTATTGGTCCCGGGGAGGTGTGTAATCATAGCGCTGTGTATGTTAGTAGCAGCAGGACTGTGAGATGCAAGATTCTAATTCCAGGTATCCTCACACTGCTTTGCTCTTAGCTCCAGAGCCCCTCCCCCCCCTATGCTCCAAATGACGGCTTTAACAGTCTCTTAATCACTGCTGATACTGAGAGCAGATAGAGGAGGGCTGAAGAGAAGGTCAAAGCAGAGAGCTAAGAGCACAGCAGTGTCAGGATATGCCATTAGTACAATCCTAGAATATAAATCCATATTTTACGGTATGATTACACATCTTTCCAGGTACAATACCCAACACTGGCTGCAGATCCCTTTAAATGGCAGTTACTGCAAAGGAATGGTCATCCAGCTTTCCCAGAATCCTTAATACGAATATGGGTAGAGCGCCACAGTTGCCTACAGGCTGCGCCTGGTATTGCAGATCAGCTCCATTCATGTGAAAGCAAGGACCTGCATTACCATATTCAGCCTGTGCAAAAGGGTGGCACTGCTGCTCACAAATCCTCTATGTGCGCTGATTATCACTACACAAGGACTAAGTAGCCGCTACCTGTTCTCGGCGGCTCGCTCACATTCTTCCCTGGCGGTTGACATCTCGGCCTCCAGCCGCTGGATCACCAGTTCGATCTCCTTGTCCCTCCCCTTCCGCACTTCTTCCTTTAGTTCCCGCTCCCTGGTGAGGAGCCAGGATTCCTGAAAATAAGCGGATATCCTTAGATTTACAGAACTGAACCTTAAAGGGGAAGTACACCATTATTATATACATTGTGATGTGGTCACTTACCTCCCTCTTCCTGTAGTTCTGCTCCCACGCCTCCTTCTCTATTTCCAGCCGCTCCTTGATGGCCTTCAGCTCAATCTACATAAAGGGGAAGGTTACAGATGTCTTATGCTCCCCTCATCATCTATAGGCAGAGGATAGGTCATATCCAGGAAACCGTCTTCCCCCTCCCCAATGCCTGCACTGGGCTTCACCTGGTGGCGGCGCTCTTGCTCCTCCTTGCTCTTCTCGTACTCCTCCTTTAGGACCCTGGTGGCCAGGGAGCAGTTGTCTTCTAGCTGTTTCCGAAGTTCTTCTAATTCTGCTCTTTGCCTGTGAGATAATCACATAAGGGAATGGGCGGCTCTGTTATTCCTCCTGGAAATCTGTGGTCATCACTACTTTGTCATATCTGACTCTATCCAATCAGAGCTGCCAGTGCAGAGACACCTCCTCAGGGGATAGTTCACGCCCCTTTGGCAATTTATTACTTACATGAGGAATAACAGAGGGACAATGCCACTTACCCCTCTCCCTGGCAGTGCAGGGTAGTGACCCACCTACCGTGACAGTAGGTGGGCGTCTCTCACCTGGCGGCCTGCTGCTTCAGTCTCTCCTTCTCCTCCGATACCTCGCTGTACAGTCGCCTGCGCTGCTCCTGCAGGGACTGCTCCTCGTGTCCCAGCTGCTTCTCGTACCTGCACAGAGGAACGAAAACCTGCTGTGTAACATCACCAGCCTGTGTAACATCTGCATGCTGTTAGCCAGCCTGTACTTATCACAGCTGAGGGTTTGCTACAGTTGTATCCGGTCTAAACATCCCATCAGCAGTGGTGAGAGGATGTTACAGTAGTGCAAGTAGTTTGTATCCATCAGGAGTATCCAGGCTGGGTGCAATTGTAACAAACCCTGAGCTGTGAGTTTTAGTAGTCAGTGTGGCCCCTCACCTCTGCTTGGCCAGCTCCCGCTCCCTCTGGCTCACTTCCTCCTTCTCTCGCTCCAGGTTTTGGCGCAGTTCCTCGGCCTGGCGCACGTATCGCTGCGCGGCGCGCTCATCTGACTGCAGCAGCTCCGCCTCGTGCAGAGCCTTTAACTTGCGGATCTCCTGCTTGTGCTTGGATATAAGTCTCTGGATCTCAGGCTCCAGCCCTGGAGGGGGAGAAGAGGATACACGGCATCAGCCTGGGGGAGCAGCACACCTAGTGGTCACCGAGGGGAATTACAAGTTCTCTATGGTGTAGAATAACTGAGTCACTTCTAGGTCTACAGAGTATACAAAGTAACAAATATATAATCATATCTGCAAAAGACAATGTACATGTGTGTGTGATCACTGCCAAGAGGTTGCCTTTAAGGGGCTTCACCCTTAAATGTTCCCTTTAAGAGCAAAACTTGTTCAGATGAGGATACACAGGATCGCGGTGTTTCCACTAGTCAGACCCAAACTGAACTAAAACTCACAGTTTAAAAGGGAACCGTTCACCTTTCTAGAATTCACACTTTATAGGAAATCTCATCCATTTACCTATATAAAAAAAAAAATCTCCCCTAAAGACAAATATGACTCATTTTCACATGAGATGAGTCAAGAATAGTGGTTGCAAGGGGAGTTTCAATTCAATTCTGTTCTCTAGCACCTAGAAACATGCTGCTTGTGTCGTATTAAAGATAAGGATCTCGTCTTTCAGATCCCATGAGGCTTTTGTTTCTGTGAGCTTTAGAACTGGACATACAGGCAGTTAAAAAATAGGCAGGAATGGCTTCTTTACCTGCAGGTTGCATTTCCAACTATGTCTTTAGCTGCCTGTATCTCTGGTTCTGTAGCTCACACAACCATCTGGAAGATGAGATTCTTACCTTTAATATAACACCAGTAGCATGTTTCTAAGTGCCATAGAACTCAAGAAAGAAGCATAGGACTTTCCCAGGCAACCAGTAAAACTTGACTCATCTCGTGTGAAACTGAGATGAGAAGAGTCATATTTGCCTGACTTTGGAGGAGATTCTTTTACATGTAAACAGGTGAAATTCCACATAAAAGCTGGAATTCTAGAAAGGACATTTCATCCTCTACCTGAGGGGACAAGTAGTTTAAATCTGGTGACTTTAGTGGGAAAAATTATCTTTTGTGGGAAAACCCCCCCTTTAAACGTAACCCAGCTTTCCCAGTAATGGCTATAACTAAACCAGAAGGAGTAAAAATCTGATGCAGAGCGATGAATAAAGGGCCGATGGTAGTTTAATAACATTATAAAGAATAAGAATTTTTTTGAATCCGATATACAGCGCCACCCTCATTCATGGCCATATCTGGTACTGCAGCTCCTATTTCTACACCCCCCCTCATATTTACCCTTCACTGTGATCTCCTTGATCTTCTTGGTCTTCTCGTCGATCCACTTCTCCCGCCTCACTTTCTCCGTCGCTGTCATGAGCTCCTGCAGCTTCTTCATCTCCTGGAAGACAAGATGTCAAGGGACTGTTTGCAGTTTGTCTTTAGGATGCTGGTTAAGACCTGACTAGTCGCTATCACGTGGGATGGTGCCAACAGGGGGCAGTACTGAGAACTTTGGAAGAAGAAGTATCTTTTACCTGTTACTTTGCTCAAAAATCTAATGAGCTCCCCCTAGTGGTGACCGCAGTTAGACAGGATTTAAATAAAGGGGTATAAAAGGGGAATAAAAGGGGTTCTCCACTTCTGATGTACATTAGATGATGTCCCAAGATCCAGGGGAGTTGCAGTTACACTTACATAATGATTTGACTCCGTGTAATGTGGTCTTCCCCTCGCAGGAGTCAACGTGCCATTAGATCATGTGACCGGGGGTTGGATACAAGCTGTAGTACTGAAGAGATCCAGACCCCTTAGTCACAGAACTTGCTATGCAATGCTCCCTTTATGATCAAGGGAGCATAATAGGCCCCTAGGGGGCAGTATTATACACAGCTGTGCTGAAGTGTCACAATGACAATGGCCAGGAGAAGTGACAACCGCTTCCCCGAGTGTGACATGTGCTCCCTATAGTTGTCACTTCCCTTCCCCCACTCATACTAGACCATAGGGATTAACAATCAGTGTGGTTGTGCATGCGGATCAGGCAATATTTATGGTGTTACGCCCTCTTGAAACTTCATGCAAAGCAAAACAGAGAGACCCGGCAAACAGGAGACTGGCAGGAAACATAAGGGAACAATCAAGGACCAAATTATTGGTTCTTTTGTGAAGCAACAGCGCCCCCATTGTCTATGGGTTGCTTCTGGTACTACAGCTCAGTTCCTATGAATAACCTCTAAAGTTTCGCTAAAAGCTAAAAAACTCATCAAATCTACGCTGTTCCGATATTTTCCCCCTATCTATGGCGACCCATACATAGGGGGGATGCAACATGGTGCACATTTAAAGTGGGACACATGGGTGAGGAGCTGGACCTGTTAGTATAAAGTAGTGACAGGTCATGCTGTGGACACACATATAAGACAGTGGACTGGTGAGGTTTCTGCACAGTGTAACAGTAGGGGCGTGCAGGGTGCATGTACAGGGCTATTACCTCGCACAGGGGGCCCAGAGTTTGCCAAACCTGGGGGAAAGCAAAGAGAAGGAGGAAAAGGGGGAGGGGAAAGATAACAAAATCAACAAGAGAAGGCAATGAATCATTAGAAAGGTTGATACTTGGAGGGTGCTGAGGCTTAGAGACTTTTGAATGCAGCTTTGGCAGGGAATGGAGTATAAGACGGTTCTTCTTCTTACCATTTCGTGCTGCTCTTGCATCTGGGAGATCTTGCTGGAGTACTTGTGGTCCACCTGCTTCAGCTCACTTACCAGGGACTCGCAGCGCTCGCTCAGGGCTTTCTTGTCATCGATGAGCTGTGACAGTGCGGAGAGTAATGACTCGTCATGTCATGGACATCCCTCCCCCAAACCGCTAATTCATTACCTTCCTTAATAGGGTGTAAGTGTTGGATCAGTATCCCCAGTATAGGGGATAACGTGCTGATGCTGCATGCAGGACCCCTCACCCTATTTATTAGGGAGAGCAGGACCCCCATTCTTGTTATTGCTGTGGGTCCCAGTAGTGACTGATCCTCGGTACAATTGTGCGGGTTTGTATTACACTTCTTCCCTATTCACAAGACCTCTGCTTGAGGTCACTAAATAGAAGCATTCACTGCTCACACAGCTGCCCATCTCTGCCCATCACAGTGTGTCAGTGCAGGATGTGATCAACAAATATTTCCATCGCATGCACAGCTAGCAGAGATCTTGAAATGGTAATGATACACGCAGTATATGGAAAAGTTGCAGAACTTTCCATTATACAATAATAAGTCCTTTAATTTGCGTCTGCAGCGCTGCAGATCAGTCAGATCAGAACTTGTCAGATCAGTTATACAGTTTATGTAAAATACGAACACTGGGAGGTGTGGGGCAGCACAGTGGCTTAGTGGTTAGCATTACAGCCTTGCAGCGCTTGGGTCCTGGGTTCTAGTCTCAGGGTCAACATCTGCAAAGAGTTTGTATGTTCTCTCCGTGTTTGCATGGGTTTCCTCCCATTGGGGACAGGGACTGATTTGGCAAGCTCTGTGCTGAGCTGCGTAATTTGTGTGCGCTATATAAAGAATTATTGTTATACTGATGGGATACCTGGTCGATGAAGCTGAGGTGCCTCTGTATGGTGGCCTCGTACTGCTCGCTCTGCTGTTTTAGCTGGTAGCTCATCTCTTTCTCCGTTTGCTTTACATGTCGCACGGTTAATTCCCGCTGCTGGGCCTGTGGGGAGGGGGACACAAGATGATGGGGACATATTACAGAGACAGCTATCACTAGGGAGATACCACTGCCCATGTCTGCTACTAGGCCACTACTACTACCACTACTCAGTGAGAGCTATAAAAATTCATGTGTAGCTCCCCTCGTAGTTTGGCAATGGACTAACCTTCCCTGCTAGGGGCGGCAAGATCTTCTTTATATTTGGGGAGACTTCCAGACAATCCAGGGGAGTGGGCCCATATGCTATAACAGTGATGGTGAACCTTTTGGAGGCCGAGTGCCCAAACTGCAACCAAAATCCACTTATTTACCGTGAAGTGCCAACATGGCATTTTAAGCAGTAACTTATTGCTAGTTGTTCTTCCACATCTTTCAATCGTACCAGCCCCTGAGGCCACCAATACAGTCGAAAGAAGGAGGACAAATGCAGACTATCATTGTAGCTTCTATCCAGGGTCTCTCTGTAGAGGAAGAATGAAGGGTCTAGAACAGGGGTCTCAAACTCGCGGCCCGCGGGCCAACTGCGGCCCGCGGGACAATATTTTGCGGCCCCCACCGGGTCGCGCTGCATGGAGAGGGCTCACGGGCTGAGCCCTCTCCATAGCCGGTAAGTCTTTGCTGCATATTGCAGCAAAGACTTACCGGTAACACCCGCGATCGGTGCTAGCACCGATCGCGGGTGCTTTCACAGCGATGGCTGCCGACAAAGCTGCCGGCAGCCTCAAAAAGATAGCGGCGCATGGGCGCCGCCATCTTACCTGGGATCGCCGCTCCCCGTGACGTCATCGGGGGGCGGAGATCCGTCTCCATGGTAGCCTCAGGTCTTCCGAAGACCCGAGGCTATTTCATTTTAACCCCTTCATTACAATGTGCTGATAGCACATTGTAATGAATGAGGAGGAAAATCTCCATATACTGCCATACTGTAGTATGGCAGTATATGATAGGATCGATCAGACAACCTAGGGTTAAAGTACCCTAGGGAGTCTGAAAAATAGTATAAATAAAAATAAAAAAAAGTTTAAAAAAAAAAAATAATAATAAAAAAACCTAAAATTTCAAATCACCCCCCTTTCCCTAGAACTGACATAAATATAAATAAACAGTAAAAATCATAAACACATCAGGTATCGACGTGTCCGAAAATGCCCGATCTATCAAAATATGATGACGGTTTTTCAGTGCGTTTAACCCCGTTACGGAAAATATCGCCCAAATTCGAAAATGGCACTTTTTTGCCATTTTGAAAAATATAAAAAAATCTATAAAAAGTGATCAAAAGGTTGTACAGTCCTAAAAATGATATCATTGAACATATTATCAAATTTCGCAAAAAATGACAGCACCCACAGCTCCGTACACCAAAGTATGAAAAAGTTATTAGCGCCAGAATTTGGCAAAATAAAAAAAAATATTTTTGTACAGTAGGTTTTAATTTTTGTAAATGTATGAAAACATTATAAAACCTATACAAATTTGGTATCCCCTTAATCGTACCGACCCAAAAAATAAAGTAGACATGTCATTTGGGGCGCTCAGTGAAAGACGTAATATCCAAGCCCACAAGAAAATGGCGCAAATGCATTTTCATTGCATTTGGAATTTTTTTCCCGCTTCCGAGTACATGGCATGGAATATTTAATACCATCACTATGAAGTGCAATTTGTTGAGCAGAAAACAATCCATCACACAGCTCTTTACGTGTAAAAATAAAAAAGTTATAGTTTTTTGAAGGTGGGGAGTGAAAAATGGACATGAAAAAACAGGAAAGGGCCCGTAACCGGTTAATCCCCTTCCCTTCGGTACTTGAAGAAGATGAAGTCGCCGCTCTGAACGCACTTGGTGCAGGTCAGAGCGGCGACTTCATCTTCTTCGATGGGAGGGACACGGGGAGACAAGTACCGGGTGGGTGGGGGGGGGAATGGAGTGTCCCTGACTGGGCTCAGTGCGGTAGGAGCTTGGGACCCCTCGGTACACAGGACGCGTTCATAGAGAAAACACGTCTCCCAGCTCGGGGCTTTCCTTGCACTGGGAGACGCCGTGACATTTGAATCTGAATAATGATATTTTGTAAGCGCATTTTGTGTGGAAAACTTGATGCGGCCCAGCCTTACCCAGAATCTACCTCCAACGGCCCCCAGGTAAATTGAGTTTGAGACCCCTGGTCTAGAATGAGGACCTCTAAAGATATTGCAGTTCTGTCAACACCTTTTCACTTTTCCCTCAGTTCCAAACAGTCAATGAAGTGTCGCTTTATTTGGTGAACTCTGTCCTGGAGTGATGGTCTGAGTGCCCACAGAAAGGGCCCTGAGTGCCACCTCTGGCACCCGTGCCATAGGTTCGCCACCACTGTGCTATAATCTAGAGAACCCTAGCAGAATATGGTGAGACTTTGGGAATAGCTGCATAACCTAGAGTATAGTTACATAGATTCATTAAAGGGCTGCTACACTGCTGTGGTGCCCCCTTGTTCTGTCTCTATACTCAGGTCAGTAATTCCACAACCGGAGGACAACCTGGGGGCCAGATATCTGGCACACCAAGCATAGCTGTCAGGAAGTGTGTACCTCCTAACCATACTGTTGGGCAGGACTCCCTTCCCTGTCAGGATGTCACATGGGAGACACTCACCAGTGCAGTCTGCAGAAGACTCAGTGCTTTCTTCTTCTCCTCCAGCTCCAGTCTCATCTTCAGCATGGAACTGGTCACCTCGGTGGCCACAGCAGATGCCTGCTCCAGATGATTCAGCTCCTCCTCAGACAGCAGCGCCTGCACCCAAGACAGATGGGAACCAGATTAATAAACCTTAACCATAATAAATTCATAAATCTAGCACCCAATGTTCTCTTAAGACTTGTTCCCTCTGCCTTCTGTAATTTGTCCTCAAGGGGCAGTGTTGTACTGGAATCCGATGTAAGTGTAAGTGTATAATGATCTGAAGTTTTTAAAGGGAACCTACCACCCCGATTCTACCTATAAAAGGTAGAAGGGGTGGTAGGTGGATGAATGGGACGTGAGGATAGCCCTTTTTGGGCTAATCCTCACGTCCCGGCTATCTTTTAGAAAAGTTTATTGCAGGCATATGCAAATTTATTTATGCGGCTACTGGGCCGTGGAGTAGCCGGACATGAGGCTACTAGTCACGCCTACTCCACGCCCCTAGTAGCCACGTTACTCCGCCTACCATTTAATCTTCGGTGCTCAGCTCCTCGTAGCTGCGCGTCCTCGTCCGAGTCCCCCGGCATCTGCAGCCTTCTGCGCATGCGCAGTAGCTCCGGTCCCGGAGCCGCGCAGGCCTGGGAATAGGACGAGGGCGCGCAGCTACGAGGAGCTGCGCGCCGAAGATTAAATGGTAGGCAAAGTAACGCGGCTACTGGGGCGTGGAGTAGCCGCGACTAGTAGCCTCATGTCCGGCTACTCCACGCCCCAGTAGCCGCATAAATAAATTTGCATATGCCTGCAATAAACTTTTCTAAAAGATAGCCGGGACGTGAGGATTAGCCCAAAAAGGGCTATCCTCACGTCCCATTCATCCACCTACCACCCCTTCTACCTTTATAGGTAGATATGTGGTGGTAGGTTCCCTTTAAAGCTTTTAAAGTATTTTTGCTGCAATACCAGACACAGCCTATGGATATGAGTGGCACTGTATCTCAACTTATTTTGAAAGTAAAGTTATAGTAGATCTGGGTTAGGGTTACTTTACCCCTCGGTGGGTGTTGGAGCCAGAGGACCGGGGTCTTTCCTGTTCTGCTTTTTCCATTTCATCCAGAAAGCTGATGATGTTCTGCAGTTTGGCCTCAGATAGAAGGGTCCCAGCTCCACTATGAACCTCCTTCTGCTCCACCGGTCCGTTGCGGGTCATCTGACTGTGACGCTCCAGGTTATCAGTCGTGAGAGATGTATCAGCGTCCTGGAATAGAAGAAGGTAAATTATATGTAGTCTATGGCCTCATGTATGCAACAATGTGCTTTCATCTCTCCCGGCTGAGCAGACACACCATAAATACAGACAGGAATTTTTGGCTTGGTCATGGTGCGATGAGACACTATGGGGCATATTTACTAAGGGTCTGCGGACCGCATTTTCATCGGGTTTCCCAACTTTTTCTATTTGGCAACGCATTTAACTGGGGTTTTTGGCGCACACAATCAGATTTTCGCGCAATTGCGTCAACTTTCATGCGACACAAATCGGGGGGTGTGGCCGCTGGACAACCCGACTTATTCGGACTGAGTGCGGGATTTAACATTCAAAATTGTGTCGCAAGCCATGCACTCACATACACCGGGAAGAAGAAAGTGAACTCCTGCGGACCTGAGCGGGGAAGCGACACATGCAGGATATCGGACGCACAATCTTAGAGAATCGCGGCAGCTCCGAATCCTCGTCGGACAACGCACAGCGGGGATCGGGACGGGATGGGTAAGTAAATGTGCCCCAGTGTGTTCACTGCACCATGACCGAGGTGTAATATGCCTCTATGGGGGCTGTGAGCTTGCTACAATCATGGCCTCCAATATGGTTGCATAAGTTCTGAATCTAGAGATCCTCCATCTACCTGCAGCCAGATGACTCTCTTACCCCATCAATCCAGTGAAATTTGTCCTTGCCCTCTGTTCTGATTTCCATCAGTGGTTCTGGCTCTTCCAGCTGCTTCAGGGTGTCAAGCAGATCTGTCAGGGTGGTCTTGGAGTGGGCAGAGGCAGCTACATCCACTTCTCCCAGGCCCTGGTCAGTGGTAGATAGCGCCTGAGGATAATCACATAGGCAAAACAGGAATAATAGAATGGAAATGTGGAAAGGTGTTTTGGAAAAAGCTCTCAGGGAACAGTTCTAGGGGCTTCCAGTCCTGTCAGATTGGAACAAATGAGGTCACATGTAATGTGCATATGATGGCAGCAACAAATCGAGACCAGTGATTGGCTGAGCATGCATGTGCACAATGTATATTACTTTATACACAGGACTGGAAGCCCCAGAAACCCATCTCTCTTGAAAAGAGATTAATGTATTTTTAAGCTAAAGCTGCAGAATGTCAGAAAACCCCTTTAAAGTAAAGAGAAAACTTTAAAGGGGTTTACTGGTCCCCCCCAATTTCATTTTCAAAACGTGATGGCCCTTCCTCAAGGTACCTAGACCCATTTGTTCTATCGGTCTCTTGGCACAGGAACCAATACAGTGTATAGAGCTGGAAGCAGCCGGCTCTGACCATTGTAGAGCTGTGGGGTTGGTAAACTACAGGTCAGCTTCCATTCAGAAGGATGAGAGCTGAGCTGGCACCAGCGCTATACAAGGGACTGCACCTTCTGCATAGCTCCTGGCGCTCAGAACAGTTGATCTGGTGCAGGGTTGAGGTGTTGGACCCCCACTGATCACATACTGATGAAAAAGTGATCAGTATTACAGGGCATTACATGTTTCCTGAGCGCCTCACCTGGGCACTGTGCTCACTGCTCCTATAGTCCGGTGACGGCCTGAAGAGCGGGATCATAGAGTTATCATTCTCCAGCATATCCTGGACTCGAGAACCTAAAAGGACCATAAAGAACCTGAAATGTGGATATCCTGTATATACAGCAACATTAAAAGGAACAATCACAGCAAAACCCACATGCAGGGACTGACATCCTATATGAGTATTGCCTGGGATGTTCTACTCAATGTGATCTTATACTGCAATGTGACCTCATTCAAAACTGCTAGAGAGACTCCTCTAACCAGACCAGGCCCCTATCTTCATCCCATTTAGCAGCCTGACAATCCCTTTAATCCCAGCAGTGTATCTAGCACTATAGATGTGCATTATAGGATGATAACTTCTCTCTTACCTGCATTATTATTATTGGACTTGCTTCTCTGTAATGGAGCGCTGACCAGGTTCCTGCTGCCCTTCTTCTTCCCCACCTTCCCGCTCTTCTCCAGCAGCGCCAGCTCCTCCTCTACCAGTTTCTGGGCCTCCAGCGCCTTCTGTGCCCGCTTCACCTGCAGTTCCTATGATAGAAACAAAACATTGCCCACATCTCGTACAGAGGTCCATGGACTGTAGTCTGCCTGCCCGCTGCACCACCACCACCAGTCTGTACCTGGATGGCCGCCCGCCGCGCTTGTCGTGCTTTCTCCTCCCGGATTTTCTTACGTTCGTCTTCTTTGGACATGTGAGACTTTAAGAAACTTCCCTCATCCGCTTGATGCTGCCGTTCCTATAAGAAGAAAAAAGCTGCAACATCTCTTAGGGTTTCTAAAACCTTGAAGGTTCCTGTAGTCCTCATTACTGGTCCAACCATACAGAACGAGGTCATAGAGAAGTAGGAGCATGGCCGCTCTCCATATACATGTATGGGAACCAGGTCTGTCCTTAGGGTGCCGCATAACACACAGGCTATATATGTACACACACTGGGAGGCTTATAGTGAATTACCTCCTTTTTAGAGGCCAGCATGTGCCGCACAGCCTCCTCCCCAGTCCTCCTCTTCTGCCTCCGGTACCAGCGCTGTATAGTGACTGCCGCATTGTTGACTTGTAGAATGAACCTGTGCGGGAGAGAAGAGCCGCCATCAGTCCATCATCAGTATAGATGGGGGTGCTGTATGTAACACTGACCGGGGTGGAGAGGCCTCAGCAGACAGGGCCGGGCGCTCTGATAACCTAAAGGGGATTTTCATATCTAGAATTATGATCAGTGGTGGTGGTAATTTTAGGTTTGTATTTTTAGGTCTATAAGATGCACAGAAAGAGTGTGATTGTATAGCAGTACAGAGAGTGTTCATGTCAGTGTATAGCAGTACAGAGAGTGTCAGTCACCCCCCCCCCCCCCCCCCCCCCCCCCCCCCCCCCCCCCCCCCCCCCCCCCCCCCCCCCCCCCCCCCCCCCCCGTGTTATAGCAGTACAGAGATTGTTCTGTCAGTGGTATAGCAGTACAGAGAGTGTTCATGTCAGTGTATAGCAGTACAGAGAGTGTTCATGTCAGTGTATAGCAGTACAGAGAGTGTTCATGTCAGTGTATAGCAGTACAGAGAGTGTTCATGTCAGTGTATAGCAGTGTCGAGAGTGTTTTATTTTACTATTTTGAAATAATATGATAAGTGAGGACAGAGCAAGTATCATAATATAAAAAAAGGGAGTGTGGACACAGAGAGGGGTTTTCATGTCCCCAGTGGCACAGAGTATCTCAGGAAATCAAAGCACAGATATGTTTAAAGAGGGGAATAAACTATTTAAAGGGAACCCGGCACCACATTATTCACAAATACAGGTAGTGACATGTTCCCACATAGCCCTAGTTACTAACGGACACCTTTCTTTTAGCTAAAAATTGTTCCCCTGAGATTCCCATATATTCAACTTTATAGCTTTACCTTGTATCTAAGCAGGGCTACAGAGAGTCCAGGTGGGCGTGGCCTCCTCGGGCAGAATCCAGCAGCTCCTCCCCATCCTATATCTATGCAGCTGCAATGTCATGTGACCACAGTGACATCATCGCAGGTCCTTTAGCATTAAACTGTACACTTAGCATATAACTCAGAAATCACAGCAGCCTGCATAGAGAGGAGTAGGAGTCCATGGATTGTTTTATGTGTCAGATATGCACATGGGGTACAGTTTGCTAATGTTAAGTAGCTTAAGGAACTGTGATGATGTCACCCTGGTCACATGACATTAGGTCACCCCCCCTCAACTTGTTCCAAAGATGCACAGATACCAGGCAAGATTATAACTCTGATTTTATAGGGATCTGAGGGAAACTATTTTTAGCTAAAAGCAGTGTGTCAGATAGTTACTAGGGCTCTATAGGAACCTGCCACTACCTGTATTTGTGAAAAACACGGTGACAGGTTCCCTTTAATACAAATGAATGAAATATGACTTCTCCAAGTATCAGTGCATGCAACACGGACATATGTTGGTCATGTTTCCTAAAATGAAATCTATGAAGAGACCCAGGTTCCATGCAGTCATCTATAGGCACCTAAAATGTGGTTCTATACACACAGCAGGACTACAGTACAGGACCTTAATGATGAGGGAGGCAGGGACTCCCAGAATCATAGAGGACTACAGATAACTGATGCATGGAGTCTGGATCCCTACATATTACTATATAATAAATGTACTATAATATCATTACTATATAGCCCACTCTATATATATATACATATACACACACAGACACTGACCGCTCGGCCTCCTCGGCAGTCACCTCCTTCCTCTTCTGCGTTGCGCTTCCTCCTGCGTTGTTGCGCCCCAGGTTGTTGGTGCTGGAAAGATTTTTCTGGGATTTCTGGAAACTGCTTCCCGATTCTTCACCATTGGGAGTCCTCTGGTTACTGCAGAGGGTTATATGACTGAGATAAGCAGCTGTAACACATGGCAGGCGCCTCTTATCTAATATACATGTCCAGGTCTATATGGGCTTCACTCATCCTGGGTACAGTCAGCTGTAAAGGTTTAATCTGCAATACCAGACACAGCCTAGCAGTGAGGGTGGCGCTATTGCTGTAGAGTCATGATTATGCATACTTTAGAGATGGAGCTTTCTGATTGGAGCTCTTGGCAGTGAGTCCTCGATCCCCGGAAGAGTAGTTATTGTGCACCATGGTGGTTACAGTGTTCCCCACGGTTCCCTTTATACTCCTGAAACGGTACAAGAAATGAAAGCAATGTTAAAGGGGATGTCTGCAGTATTTAACATGAAAAAATGCAGACAGTATTAGGTAGTGCTCCTTGATAGTAGCAGCAGAACTGTGAAAAATGGATTTATATTCCAAGATTGTACTGATAGCACTGCGAGCACATCCTTTCCCTGCTGTGTTCTGTGCTCTCTGCAGCCAGGGTTATGTATTGTCCCTATGGAGAGATGTGTAATCAGACCTTTGTGTTAGCAGCAGCGGGTCTGTGATATATGAATTTATATTCCAAGACTGCCCTACCTCCAAGTGCACTGGGGGTGTGTCCTCACACTGCTGTGCTCTTGGCACTGAATTTCTTGATAGCCACAACCCTCTGTGTCAAACTTTTGGCCAATTATGATCTCTTTAGGCAGAGGAGAGTGGCTGAGGAGAAACTCAGTGTAGAGAGCTATTAGAACAGCAGTGTGAGAAGTTACAATTCTGGACTATATATCCATATATCACAGTCCTGCTGCTACTAACAGCACACACAAAGGTAGGATTACACATCTGTCCACAGACAATACTTAAAGGGGTTATCCGGGTTTAAAAAATTTCTTATGGCCGGGCTGGGGAGGGCTAGTTAAACATAATAAACATGTACTTACCTCGTCCGGCGCCGCTGATGTCCCGCGCTGCGGTCACTTCGATCCGTGCCCCTGTTTGTTTACAGGGGCCCAGAAGCCGCGCACAGGGAGCTTCCGGTCCGCGATGTGGACGGCTCCTCCCATCCGTCCTCTCAGCGTTGTAAGCGCTGGGAGATGGTGCGCATGGGAGCTTCCGGACGGCCGGAATCTCCCTGTGCACCCTTGTAATGAAACCGGCGCACAGAGAAGACCGGCCGCGGCGCGGGACATCGGCAGCACCGGAGGAGGTAAGTACATGTTTATTGTGTTTAAATAGCCCTCCCCAGCCCGGCCATAAGAAATTTTTTTAAACCCGGATAACCCCTTTAACAGAGCACAGAAGTGCGAGAATAAACCTCCATTGCTCATGGAAAATCTACAATCCTGGAATATAAATCCATATAACACAGTCCTGCTGCTACTAACAACATACACAGAGTCCACAAAATAGAGAAAAGTATTTTCACTATGACCGGAGCTCCAAGGATTCGCCGGCGAAACCCTGGGTCGGGCGGATAGAAAGCTAGCGCCCCGTTATGTGAATTTGAGATATGCGCATTTTTAATGGGTTTTTGTGAGTATGATGAATTGGAATAAATTTTAACCTTGTTGGAACGTACCACACCATCTGCCTGCATATTTTCTTCTAGTTACAATACAATTAAAAGAGGAGAATGAGAGTGCGATGGTGTTAGTCTGAATGGTGACATACTTTCAGCAGGAGAAATTGAAGATTGGTGCTGTTCATCGAAGTTTTAAAATAAAATAAGAGGGAGAAGAAGAATCCTTGGAGCTCCGGTCATAGTGAAAATACTTTTCTCTATTTTGTGGACTTTTTCAAAGACTGTGTGGACCGGTCTTATACCATGAGTAGCTCCTTAAGGGGCAAACTGTGCACCACGAACAACATACACAGAGGCCTGATTACCCATCTCTCCAGGGACAATAACTAACACTGTCTGCACAGAGCACAGCAGTGTGAGTACACGTCACCAGTACAACCCTGGAATATAAATCCATACATCACAGTTCTGCTGCTACTAACAACATCCACAAATGTCTGATTACACATCTCTCCAAGGACAATACCTATACCCTCTGTAGCGTAACGAAAAATGTGCAATTTCAAAAAATGTCCATGTATAACCACACAACACAAAATACCTGTTGTTGGCTGGGAAGTTGGGTGCCAGGGCGGGCATGTCCTTCCTCTTCATGCCCAGGCTATGCACAGAGCTGGCACTGCGGGCACTTGAGGGTATAGGGAAAGCGCGAGGTTGTTCGTCCTGTGACGGAAGAAGGAGTCACATTAATCATAGATATCTCTACCACCAGGAATATAATGACATGCAGTAGTGCAGGCCCAAGACCAGCATGTAGGGGCCGTGCAAGTCAGAGCCATAGGACCCCCGCACAGCCTCTACATAGGGGTCCTCTATAGAGCCAGACCCTTATGCATCGTCACGTTCAGCCCTATAGACCGTCACCCCATGACTACTGGGATGCACCATTCTATTTCGGGATTATCTGTACTGATATAAGAAACGTACATGAGCAGAATATTTAAGAAATTAGTTTTTGGCAGACTCACCAGAATATTCCACGTGGTCTTCTTCTCCGGGGGGGTTTTGGCCAGTCCATGTAATTTCTTCCTCCCCACGGAGCTGCTGCTCTCAAAAAACGCCAAGAAATCTTCATGTTGATCTCCACTAAAAAAAGAAAAAAGCATGTTACATTCATGTTATCCCCCTGTGCAAGGCATGATGGGTCTTGTAGTCCAATAGGAACAATAGCCGTATATAGATAGAGATCAGCGGTACGGGATATCAGCACTACAACATGTCACCCAACTTTTCCATATACCTGGGCAAGCTGGGTAACAACCTGTACCAGTGATAGGTATGTATTGCTATTATCTTTTTTGGACTACAAGACCCATCATGCCTAGCTATTCACAAGTGGTACTGACATGCTGGATCTTTCCCTTATATCTGAATAGCAAGTCAGCCTGGGAAAGCTGAGTGACAACCCATGTTATAGTGATATCTATCAATGTATTGCTATTGGGCTACAAGACCCATCATGCCTTGCTAGTCATAGGTGGTCCTGGAATGCTGGATCTATCCCATATACATGTATAGCAAGTCAGCCTGGGAAAGCTGAGTTGCAGCAGTGATATCTATCACGGTATTGCTATTGGACTACTACTCACAGGTGGTCCTGACATGCTGGGTCTTGCAGATCCACAGTGATCACACAGGTTGCGGATCCCATGTTCTGCGCCTCCCCCCATCTCCGTAGCATCTCAGTGGGAAGGGGAGCTAAGCCGCCAGGTCCCCCGCTCTCCTTTCACCTTTTGTAAGGCAGCATTAGGAGTCTCCCTCCATGTGAAGAATGAAAGCAGATCATCTCCAGGGTCTGACAAAGAGCCCGTCCGCCCCTCAGCGCCTCCCTGCAGAACATCTGTCACATTCCAGCAGAGCTCAGCGCCCCCCTCCCCGCATGTATTTATACCCCCAGGGGGGCAGCAGCTGGAGACACAAAGGTCAGGATATGAATAGGCAGCTCCTCATCTGCCGAGCACCAGGGTCAGACATCCACTATCACTGCCGCCTGTCAGTGACGGGGCATATGAGGGCACTGCTTGCCAGGTCCTATCCGCTTACCTGAGCAGCGCGCCGTTTCCTGGTGTCACCTGGGTGGTGCTGTTGGACCTGCGAAGGTTATTGATGGCTCGAGGCGAGTCCTTCTGTGCAGGAGAGAGAGCAGAGGAATGGAGAAGGCATCTTTAATGCTTAAAGGCAATGTCCAAACAATAATAGTCTCCTAACCCCAGAACTGGGGAGAATATGTCATATAGAGAATATATCAGCGCCTGGTCCCCCCCCCAATAACAAGAACAGGGGTCCAGTTACCCCAATGAATGGAGCGACAGGTTTTGTAGTCATTCACGCTCTATGGGACTATTGGAGATAGTAAGGATCAGCCTAGAGAATGAATGGAGCCGACAATGGACAATTATTTTTGGGTAACAGAACCCATTATAGTGGAGGACAGGGGTCTCAGCAGTCAGCGTGTAACCCCATATCCTTAAATCTATCATGATAAATCAGGGACATTACTCGTAGATCCAGGCACCGGGAGTGTGGTATCTTTTTACATTTGTTATCCATGGCCTCCTAAAATCAACTTTTATAATTATGCTAATGCAGCATAAGGGCTCCTGGGGGTGTTACCAAAGCCCTGTTACCCTCCCCTGCTTCCTTAACCTGATGGGAAGGGGAAGTGCTTCCGAGCAGTGTAACAGCCTGTGAATCTGCGGGACAGTGGCACTTTGGTAACACCTCCGCAGAGCCCTTCTGGTTTATAGGCATAATTTTTAAAGTTGATTTAAGAAGGGAGGAGGCCATGGATAAGAAATATCTGAAAATTACCAGTCACGGTGCCTGGATCTATGAGTAAGTGCCCCTGGTTTATCATGATGGATTTCCTATGAGATGCCTCTGGCCACCACTAGAGGGGGTGTTCTGAAGGCAGGTTTATTATGAAGTGTACTGAAAAAGACTTAGTGAGCTCCCCCTAGTGGTGACTATAAGCAGATAAAAAAACTAAAGGGCTTTCCTTGTGATATGATCATTAAAGGGCTGATTACTAGGACCCCCAATGATCACAAGAACAGGGGTGATCTGTGTGAAGGGATTTCCGTGTATACTCGACTACTGCCGCATTATGTGTATGCAATGTCTCCTCTTACCACCTGGCTCCCTCTGCTCCTGGTGTCGGTGATGACGGAGATGGAGCGTGAGATGTGCTTGGTGCTCCCGGCACTGCTCGGCCGTCGGGTCACAGAGACCTGGGAGCCGGTGAGGGTGAGATCTCCATTATTCTCCACTCCCTGGTGGGAGGGGGCACCGAGAGGGCTCTGCATGGGCACCTGCTGGAGACACAAGTGGGAGACCTGACACCTCCGTGTACACAGCCTCCGGGTCACCCAGTCCCTGTCAGGATAGGGAGGACCAGATCAAAGAAAGCCGCGGGCTTATCATAGGATGGAACGAATTACAGGCAGAGCTGCAATTTAAAGCATGGGGGAAATAGAGCAGAACTCTGACTTATGACACAGCTCTCCCAGGATCCTGAAAGGAAAAGGACTCCAGAGACACGTAATATAGAGAAAAATGCTAGAGTCGAGGCATTAATCCGGTGCTCGCAGGAGGGGGAGGGGAGGTAAATAGCAGCTGCACTGAGGGGTCACTAGACAAGAAGAGTTCAGGGTCTGACAGGTTCCCATTGTTTGCCCCATTCAGAGAGGGAAAACTTTCAGTTTGGGAGGCGTCTTCTGATTGGCTGCACAATGATGGAGGGGCTGAGAGCGGTCACACAGGGACAGCGGCAGAGAAATCCTGGGGAGCCCCATCCATCAGTCTAGACAAGACGCCTCAAGGTCTGTATTAGAGGCTCAGCCTCCAGGGTGCTGGTACCGGTTTGTATTAGAGGCTCAGCCTCCTGGTACCGGTCTGTATTAGAGGCTCAGCCTCCCGGGTGC
>CM033646.1:3764132-3806532 GCA_019512145.1 Engystomops pustulosus | reverse complement strand
AATTGGTACCGCTCGGATAGAGGCTCGCCTCTGGTACCGGTCTGTATTAGAGGCAGGCACTCCCGGGTGCTGGTACCGGTCTCGGTCGTGGTATTAGAGTATAGCCTCCCGGGTGTGCCTGGGTAACCGGTCCTGTATTAGAGGGCATCGCCTCCGGTCATGGTACGTATGTATTAGAGGCTCAGCCTCCCGGGTGCTGGTAACGCGTCGTTTAGCTCAGTCTGCGTATGGATCGCAAAGCTCCCCCCGGGTGCAGCGTACCGGTCGTATTAGAGGCTCAGCCTACCGGGGTGCTGGTCACGGTCTGTATCGAGGTACTCTGGACTCTAAGCTCGCATCCCGGGTGCAGGAGACCGGTCTGTAGTAGAGGCTCAGACCTCCCGGTGCAGTGACCGTCCGTATTAGAGGCTCCAGCCTCCCGGGTGAGGTACCAGGTCTGTATAGAGGCTCCCTCCCGGGTGTGTCGCGATGGAGGTGCACTCCTGTGGTACCCACGTATGTATTAGAGCTTCAGCCAATCCCCGGTGCATGGTACCGGGCTGTATTAGTAGGTGTCAGCTCCCCGGGTGCATGCGTAACGGTCTGTTAAGGGCCCAGCTCCGGTTTGTAATCTGTAGTAGGTCACCTCCGGTGCTCGGTACGTTGGTCTGGATTAGAGGCTCAGCCTCCCGGCGTGCTTGGTGACGCGGTACGTAATTAGAGGGCTCACCTCATGCGTGGCTGTTCGGTACCGGTTGTAATAGAGGCTCACGGTTCGGCGTCGCTCACGGACGGTCGTTTATCACCTCCGGCGGTAACCGGTCTGTATTATAGTCTCAGGCTCCCGGGTTGACTGGCACCGGTCATGATTAGAGGCTCAGCACTCCTCGGGTGTGTACCGGTATGTATTAGAGTTCAGCTCCGTCTGGTGCTGGTGTACCGGAGGGTCTGTATTAGAGGTCTAGCCTCCCCGGTTGGGTCCGTGTATTAGAGGCTCCGCCTCCCGGGTGCGGTACCGGTCTGTATTAGAGAGGCTCAGCCTCCGGGTGCAGGTTGTACCGCGTCTGTATAGAGGCTCAGACTACTCGGGTGCTGTCCGGTCGAAGGTACCTTTCGCTATTAGAGGCTCAGCCTTCCTGGGATGCGGTCTGTATTAGAGCGCTAGCTACGGTGATGTGGTACGGTACTGTATTAAAGTGCTCAGCCCTCCCGGGTGTCATGTCCGGTCTGTAAGTTAAGAGGCTCAGCCTCCTGTGATGCGGTACCGCGTCTATTAGAGGTAAGACTCCAGCCTCTCCGGGTGCAGGTCCGGTCTTGTAATTAGAGGCTCACCTCCCGGTCTGGTAACAGGTCTGTATTAGAGTTCGCCCCGGCCGCATAGAGGCCAGCTCCCGGGTGCTGGTACGTACCGGTCCGCGTCTGTATTAGAGTTGTCAGTCCCGGCGTGCAGTGTACCCACGGTCCTATTAGAGGCTTCAGCCTACCTGGTGCTGGCAAGGTCCGGTCTGTTAATAGAGGCTCAGCATCCCCGGTGCTATGGTACCGTCCTGTTATTAGAGTGTCAGCCTTCCCGGGGCTGCGTACGATACGGTCGGATACAGGTCGCCTTCCAGGTGTTTGGGAAACTGGTACGGTCGTATTATTGGTCAGCCTCAGGACTGATGGACAGACTGATGCCCGGTCATGAATAAATAATGGTGCCCATAACCGACGGTGAGCGCTCCTCCCGGGTGTTAGAAGCTCCGTGTAGCCCTCCGGTTGGACCCGCAGGTGACCCCGCCCCCTTCCTTACGGCACGAAACGCCCGAGCGACAAAGGTTACACACAGACTTTCCATGGTCAGCGACACCACAACACCTAACGTACGTGCAGCGCCGCCCGCTGATTGGCTGCAGCCTTACATTACTTCAGTGTTATGTGGCTCTCCTGCTGTCCAGTCCACATGCAGGGGCGGACGCGGGCAGCAAGTTTTGGATGGAGAACACAGATGGGGCGGGGCCAGGTGTTTCCGTTATGTCGGCGGGCCGCGCATATTAGCGAATGAAAATCCTGGGAATTGTCCATTCACATACGGAGCGAACGGACGGAACCTTCCCGCGTACACGACTCTATCCGTACTGTGCATCTCAATCACATGTTGCCGCTATTCACAAAAACCGCAATAAACACGCAACTGTCTGAATAGCAGACTGCAAGACATCTTTAGGCCTCTTTTTTTCCTTTGGAAAGTGAGTGACAATTTGAGGATTTTCTTCGATATCAAAGTCACCGGGTGCTCTTGTATCAGGGTCAATTCAGGACAAAGAAGAAAAATCCACAATCTCACTTCATCCTTATTTAAAGGTTGTTATAGTAATAAAAAAAACAATTACACTGTTTTTATTGAAAGGCAGCGCACCCCTTGTACACAGGTCATGTTGCGGTATTGCAGCTCAGCTCCCACAGTAGCAATTCACGAACAGTAGGCGGTTTCAATTTTGGACCATCCCTTAGAAAGAAATGAAAAAAAACAAAAAGTTGCACAACCCCTTAATAAATGCTGCACATTACCTCCTGCTCTCAATTTACACCTAAATAAAATCTCAGGCAAAGGGATTGTCCACAATTCAAAAATGGGATTGTTTTTTTTTCCACAGAAACACGCCCACCTCTCCATGGACATGGTCGTTGATTGCAGTCTTTTACATTCTTTGTACTTAGCCATCACACTGTCCTGATGGTTAAAGGATGTCCAGGAGTAAGGGTGATCCAGAGTGTTGACTTTTTTTCCCCAAAACAGCGCCACGCCTGCCCATGGGTTTGTGCCGGATTGCAGCTCAGCTGAAGAGAAATGAATGGAACTTGGTTGCAATACCAGGTACTACCTCTGGTCAGGGGGTGGCGCTGTTTTTCAACCTCCAGACAAACCCATTGACTACTTTCAATAAAAAAAAACAGCGCCACCCTCTGTCCACAGGTTGTTTACAGTATTACATCTCAGCTACATTCACTTTTTATTTTTGCTGCAATACCAGACCTGACCTGCAGAGAGGTGTGGCGCTAGTTTTGACACTAAATTCTTGTATGATGTGGGATGGGGGTGGTCAGACCTCCAGGAATTGCTTAGAGGGGGGAGACGTCATGCTGGATTTTATAAAATTTCTCTGTATCCGCAACCCTCTTCAGTACATGGAAGGGCTAGTGTTCTCTGGTGTCTGCCGCACAGTCCAGCTGCTCCTCAGTATTTGATTCCACCGTCCTTCTTGGCCCCGCCCCTACCGCTAACTGTTCAAAAAGGAGAAAGCTGATAGGCCGGGCTTAGAAGTCCTCTCCTGTGGCACCGGCGTTGGTATATTGTCCTCCTTCCCAATATTCCTTATAGGGGCCACTAACTCCATGCCCTCGAATAGTGAGCCCCGCCCCTGTGACTCTGCCTGGGCAGCCCGCTCATCACCTCTGTCCTCTGTATGGTGGATCCCATTCTGGACCAGTCCGCAGCACGAAGGGTCCGACATGGGGGAGGGAGGGACGCTCGTGGGGGTCAGAACATTTTCACCCCCCGTTTCTGGGAGGGCGTCCGTAAGAAGGTCCAAGGGGTTGGTTTGGGGGGAGGGCGGAGCCGGTAACAACTGCGGGGCGGAGCCATGTTTGGGAGAGGATTGTGTCAGGGCTTCAAACTGGAGAAGAATCTGAAGAGAGAACAAAAGGGGTTAATTCTGATGCTTTACATGTGTGGGGGGATTAGTCTTATACTCTAGTCACATCCAGAGCTGCAATCGAAATCCTCCAATAAACCAATCGACTGCATTCAACTACCCCCAATACTCCATCATTACTAGACTATGGAGCACCCCCTTATAATAGAGACTCATTAACACAGTGTGGGGGGGGGGGAGGGATAGTCTTATACTCTAGTCACATCCAGAGCTGCAATCAGAATTCTTCAATACCTCTTATACTCCATCAACTAGATATAGAACACCATTATAAAAGAACAGACCCATAACACATGTGTGAATGCAGCTTGGGTGGTTTTAGAGAAAAAACATGCAGATCAAGTAAAAGAAATTCAGTCTAATGCAGCGATCTGTGAGGAAACCGCACCACAGTAATCCCAATTAGTCTTATACTCTAGTCACATCCAGAGCTGCATTCAAAGTACCCCTAATACTCCAGCATTACTAGACTATGCAGCACCCCCCCCCCCCCACTATAATAAATACAGACCCCTAAAAGGGTGGAGGCAAAGACTTGGAGTAGTTTACTGTTAGACATTACCATAATTCTCAAAGCAGCTTTGGGTGTGACTAGAGTATAAAAGTGAAAATCCATCAAAATCAAGTCAACGGAAAACAGTCCTGGTGCTGAATCTGTAAGGAAACCGCTCCACCAAGACTGCGCTTGAAACTTGTAGTCTTATACTCTAGTCACATCCAGAGCTGCACTGGAAATTCTCCGGAATGCCTGTAGTACTCTATCATTACTAGACTATAGAGGACGCCTCTTATAACAGATACAGACCCATAAAAGGGTGGGGGCAAAGACTGACGCTTAGTTCTAGCGATAGTCTGAATGCAGCTTTGGGTGTGACTAGAGTATAAAAGTGAAAAACCATCAAGATCGGGTCAAAAGAATAAAGTCCTGGTGCTGGATCTGTAAGGAATCTGCACACTCCCCAGACTCTGTATGAGACTTGTCTTATACTCTAGTCACATCCAGAGCTGCAATGCTGCCGTTCCCTTCTGCCTCCTACATTCCTCACCTTCCTTGCTTTGTCCTTCACCGGTCCTGTAGGTCCCCGGCTCAGCGCCTGCAGATTATTCCTAACCACCGCTAGCATGTGGTCATGTGACAGCAGGTCAGAGGTCATGAGAGAAGCGATGGCGCACATAGAACGCTGCAAAAGAAACAAAATAACGGAAACTTGCAACTTTGTAACCACTAGGTGGAGCTATCTGCACAGAGTTATTCATAGGGCTCCATAGTAAATCTGTCTGCAGTGAGCTCCCCCTAGTGGTGGCGGCAGGCAGTGATCTTGCGTTTCCTCACCAGTCGGATGCAGGCGCGCTCATCCTCCAGCGAGCGGTTCAGCATCTCGAAGACGACCTCGCAGTTCAGCAGAGAACACCTGGAGAGGGAACGCAGACGTCAGAGCGTGTTGCATTGCATCCTGGGAGATGTAGTGCTCCCAGCGTATAGCAATGTCTTCAGTATAGCGCGCCCTAGTGGGGTGTACAATGTGGTCATGTGATCTCACCCTCTTACAAAATGCTGCACCTCCTCCTGGGTGAGGAACACCTTCTGCCCCCTGGTGATGGTCAGGACCAGCTGCGCCTCCTGCTGGCAGTCACCGGCATGTGCGGGCTCCACCCTGTACAAGAGAAGGGCACAGGACTGTCACTACATAGAGGATTCATTCCTAAAGTCTCCGCTTGGTGTCAGTGAATGGAAACATGTCTGTTTTTTTTTTCTGTCAACTGCATACATCTCACAGCTGAGGGTTTGTTACAAATGTATCCAGCGTGGATAATACTTTACACAATCACCTGCACCAGTCCTCCTCCAGCCCGGGTAGTTACAATGTATCACTATGTAACTAATCTGAAAACCCAGGCAAACCTTATTGTAACAAACCCTCAGCTCTGAGACGTACAAGGTTTTCCTGGGTCTTTATTTACAGTTTCTAGCACTGATACACTGTACCAAACTATTAGTCCAGAGAAAGAGGATTGTGATGTAATTACCTTCGACTAAACTCATATTATTGTAACAAACCCTCAGCTGTGAGATGTACAAGGTTTTCCTGGGTCTTTGGTACAGTGCATCAGTGCTAGAGACTGTAATCTAAACTATTAGTCCAGAGAAGAAAGGTGATTGTGATGTAATTACCTTAGACTACACTGATATTATTGTAACAAACCCTCAGCTGTGAGATGTATATGGTTTGCATGAGTGTTCAGATTCCAGTCTCTAGCACTAATACATTGTACCAAACTATTAGTAAAGAGGATTATCCCCTCTTGGATAATTAACACAATCTAGACTGATGTCATATATCTCAACGCTTGAGGGGTTGTTACAATGAGATGAGTCTAGATGTCCCCTCTTAGTCGGTTACACACAATCATCTTTTTCTGGACTAATAGTTGGTACAGTGTAACAGTGCTAGAGAACCATAATCTGAAAAACCCATGTAAGTCGATTGTAACAAACCCTCAGCTGTGAAGTATTGTCCCCTCTATTTCTTGACTAATAGTTTGGTACTGTGTATTAGTACTAAAGACCTGACAACTTTGAAAACTGTATAGGTCTCACAGCTGAGGGTTTGTTACAACTGGACGCAGTCAGGACAACACTCTATGAGCTAATTACATCACCAACACTAATCTTCCTCAAGTCCTGATGGTCTGTTACAATGTATCAGTACAGAAATTTATCACTGTGTAACCGTATATATGTCACAGCTGAGGATTTGTTACACTATCAGTCTAGACAACCACCTATGAGCCATTAATATCACCAGCTCCAATTCATATTAAAAATTAGATCCAGAGTTAAAGCTCAGACATTTCTCAGCTGATGGTTTGTTACAACTGTTTCCAGTCTAGACAACACTCTAACCCGAGTCCTGATGGTTTGCTACAATGTATTAATGCAGCAATGTATTACTGTATACGTCTCACAGCTGGGGGTTTGTTACAATTGCATCCAGTCTAGTCTACACACCCCTTTGTGAGCCAAGTGCATATGCTGTAGTTTGCTGCAATGGGTTACTGCTGGAATCACACTGGATACACTGTAACGACCCCTCATCTGTGAGAAGTACCTACCTTTCGGCAATCTCTGTGCCCTCTCGGGTGCTGCTGCGGGAGTTGCTGCCGCCGTCTGAGGAGCGGCTACGGGGAGACTTGTCTTGTAAGGAGTCTTGGGAGCTGTGCCCGCTGTCCGTGTCGTCCCATCCTCCCCCTGGTACCCCCGAGCGGTGCCCATCTGAAAGGAAGGGTACATGAGCACCTTCCGCAGGTAACCCTCACCCCGGTGCAGCCAGGGGCCACTTACCTCTGAAGCTGAGAGCGGCAGCGGGCACCGGTTTCCCTGCGGGTGGACGCCCCTCACCCAGCGGTACTGCCACCGGCTTATAGGAGTCCTCCGACTGATCCCTGAGACAAGGGGACGGTGTCCCAGCTCCGACCAGCACCTTCTGCGTCACAGCCACGGCGGCTCTGTGTATCCCGCTCAGCAGCGTCTCACTGGGGGTCCCTGTATGATAAAAGACCCTTGTTGCTTGCCGTCATCTAGCGCTTTCCACAGCTGAGGGTTTGCTACAGTCACATGCAGTCCATTACGGATAAGAAGCCTGAGGCTACCAGAGGTCCTAATACAGAGCACAATGTACCCAAGGGGCACAATCGAGCCCCCAGAATGTGCCCCCATCCTATCAGCTGGAAGGGATCACAGGGGGACTGCAGCGCCATCTAGTGCTGAAAATGGAGTATGAAGAGCGAATCAGAGGAAGGAAGACTGTGTCCTAAATTAGGGAGTTTTCTTCCTTCAGGAGGAGGGTAATTAGCATAATGATTCCCATGGTGCACTGCAGGTAACCCCCCTGAGAGAGCTGTAGCGCCTCTTCAATGGTCTCTTCATCCTCAGGGGTCGGCCCGTTACCGAATCTAAGTGGAAATATGATTACAGCATAATGGACGTTACCTAAGTGTGACTTCTCCTGGGAATAGCCGAAGCCTTGGGAGCGGGAGACCTGAGACCCCATCCCTAAAAGTAAAAGACCGCAGAAAAATAATCAGAAGGTGCCTACTTAAAGGGAATGTATGTGCGTTGTGGCAGGCGGTGTAATGGCCTTAAGGGAAATCTACCACCAGGATGAAGGATTGTAAACCAAGCACTAACATACTGGTGTGTGCCCCCTCTGGAAGAATCTGCTCTTCACTTTGCTTTTTGTGCCCTGGTTTTCACAAAAAAGGCTTTACAAATTATGCTAATTTGTCTGTGGGGTTCCAAGCTCCATAGTGCTTGGTTTATAATCCTTCATCCTGGTGGAGGATGTCCTTTAAGAGATGTCTAACCATCACTTTATGTATGCTGTCAGTCTCCATGGACTGTGGGCGTGTCCTCACACTGCTGTGCTCTTGGCTCTCCGCACTGAGCTGCTCAATAGCTCAAATCTGCTCAATAGCTCTGTCCTGAGTCACCGCTGTAGTTTTCAACCAGAAGCCGTCCATTGTATTCAAACAGAGCAGAGTGTAGGGAACGTGAAGACATTGAAAGCCGGGGGCTTAGAGCACAGCAGTGTAAGGACACACACCAAGAAGTTACTATCTTGAAATATAGATCCATATTTCACAGTCCTGCTGCTACTAACAACATAAACAGAGGTATGATTACACATTTCTCCAGGGACAATTCATAATACTGGCTGCAGAGAGCACAGAAGTGAGGCACGATTACACCTCTCCAGGGACAGTACAGAACATTGGCTGCAGAGAGCACAGCAGTGTGAGGTATGATTACACATATCTCCAGACACAGTACATAACACTGGCTGTGGTCTGTGTGGTCACTCCCTTTAAGCAGAGGGGGTAATATAAGTACAAGTCATGCTGGCACGTTACCTGGCTGGCACCTCTCCTTGCTTGGCAGCATGCTGGAGGTACGAGGTGTGGGGTCTGTGTATAAGCTGCCCACTAGTTCCTGGAAGAAGCAGAGATAATGACTGATAGAGGGGAGACAGGTCCCCCCCCCGTCCTGTTATATAGAGTGACATTTGTATCACATGTGTTCAGTACTTGTGGGATTGTAACAATTCTACCCAGGAACCAGGAGGATCAGGATGAGCGTGGCTTTAGTGGCTTTATGTATAGAATTATATACCAAGTATAAATGGTCATCACTACATCATGACTTACCTGAGTGGCTGAGCGCACCTTCTGGTAGAGGCTGATACCATGAAGAGGGTCCGGGGGTCCGCTGACCGCTGTGAAGAGAAAGAAACTTATTGTAAAGCACATCAGATGTGTGGGAATATTACCCCTGTGTAATTGGAACTTTGTGTGTGTTGTTAGTAGCAGCAGGACTGTGATATATGGCTTTGTATTCCACTATTGCACTAGGTGGATGTCCTCACACTGCTGTGCTATGTTTTCTCTGCTGCCAGTGTTAGGTATGGTCTCTGGAGAGATGTGTAATCAGAACTTTGTGTGATTTGTTAGTAGCAGCAGGACTGTGATGTATGTGGCTTTGTATTCTACTATTGCACTAGGTTGATGTCCTCACACTGCTGTGCTCTGTGTTCTCTGCTGCCAGTGTTGGGATTTGTCTATGGAGAGATGTGTAATCATATCTTTGTGTGTGGTGTTAGTAGCAGCAGGACTGTGATATATGGCTTTGTATTCCACTATTGCCCTTGGTTTATGTCCTCACACTGCTGTGCTCTGTGTTCTCTGCTGCCAGTGTGTAATCAGACCTTTGTATGTGTTTTAGTTGTCGCAGGACTGTGATCTATGGATTTATATTATTATATTTAAGCAGAAGTACTTGGAGGAGATATAACCCTTGTATACAAATCCGTATATCACAGTCCTGCTGCTACTAACAATAAAGAGAAAGGTCTGATTACACATCTTTTCAGGGACTGGCTTGTATGGTGACATCTGCACCACCAAAAAAAGGTTCCAATCCTCTTAAGGTTTGCAATTTTGGACAACAACCCCAGGGCCAGGAAGAGTTGTCATGGGATCCCAGTCACAGCACGGCTTCATGTATGGCTGATCCTCCTACCTGAGGCCTCCTGTATGTACACCGCGTTGCGCCGAAGATCTTGGACAATCTGGTCGGAGCCGTGAAAACACAGATAGAGGAGGATTTTCAGCACCTGGAGAGGACACAACACTGAGAAGAGCTGGAGTGTCGTCACAATGTACCCACCAGCTCGACTACATTCTACTCACCTTCAGCTTGACGTGGCACGAGTGGTTCTGCAGCCGGTTCAGAAGATACTCCAGGAGGCACTGGCAGCTTCCAGAAGATTCCTGGGAAATCTCTGGATACTATGTCAGGGGGGTAACGATCCATGAAGAACATACAATCTCCAAGCAGATGTCACCCCTGGATGGGCTGGAGCTGCCGGTGCTAGAGGGTAGCGCTACTCATCAGGTCACCTGCATCAGAACGTCCAAGAGGAACAACCCAAAAACCTCAAGCGACCTCCATTCAGGAAGGAGGGGATTCATAGTGTTCACCATTCAGAAAGAGAGGGGGTCCTAGCGTTCCTCTCTAAGGGTTAAGGGGGCTCCCTAGCGTTCCTCAATTCAGATGGGGGGGTGGGGGTTACTCTGACCTGAAGGGGGAGGGGTTCCTGCTGTCCCTCCATTCGTGAAGGGGGGGATTGCCCCAAGTTCGCAAATCATACGCGGGGGTCCGTAGCGTTCCTCCATTCTTAAAGGGCAGGGGTTGGACTATCTAGTGTCCTCCATCTAGGGGGGAGGGTCCCTAGTGTTCCACCATTCTAAGGGGGGGGGGGTTATCTAGTCCCAGGGTCCAGTCCATTATTCACCAAGCCCATCCATGATGTACACTGATCGCCAATCTAAGGCATCTATTGCTCTCTGTTATCAATTTATATGAAAGGGCTTTCCCACATACATAAGGGACAAATGTTTGATCAGCCGGACCCCCATCCCCCTGTGAATGGAGTTCTAGTGCACATGATGCTCCATTCTCCTCTATAGGACAGAGATAATGGAGTGCAGCGCTCCACCAGCCCTGGAGAAGTCATCATATATACGCTGGCACCCAGGGGACCCCGGTCTCATGAGCCCTGGGGGTCCTAGAGGTTCCCAGACACTTATCCCCTGATGCAGGGAGCAGAGAATGAAGGATACTGGCCATTTCTTCATACAGGTATCCAGGGCAGGGGGTGTCATCATCCGAGGTCCCCTTTAACAGCAGAGGAAGCTGAAATACAAATAAGACAAATATCATATAGAAGCTTCAGTCCTATTATCATCACTCTGCACCGACACCAGGGGGCGACAATCTGTGAAGCAGAAGGGGCAATTATAGAAGAGGAGATAATGAAAGGGTAAAATTATTAATTTCAGGGAGTGGCGGGATATTCATCTCCATGACTTGTTGCGTGACATTCCAGATAGATGGATGTAAGGGAGGCCGCCGGTTGCACAGAGGGGGCCACTGATTGTACAGGGTCCTATAGGGGAAGCATTAGAGTTATGGTCCAGGAGGTCACCGAGGTTTGTGACCTCATTACGGTGACGGTGGTCGCCCAGCACTGAGGGCTCTATAGAGTAATAAGAACAGGACCACTTGGTTTAAAGGTAATGTACACAGAGATGGAGGAGTCCTTTAAGTAGAGGTAAGTGACTTCACTCAGACCCACATATCCATGAGATTGGGACAGCTGTCAGCCCACTGCCCACTTACCTGCTGCAGGAACGTCAGCTTGTCCAGCACTGCCATCCTCCCTCCTGTGCCATCCACTGGGGCCTCAATGACAGCCGGAACCGGCCTCCACCAATCACATCGCAGACTCCTCCCCTCCCAGCCAATCCATACGCAGAACCTCCCAGAGGAGAGCCAATAAGCGCTAGCCTTAGGGAAGGACCAATAGAGATGCAGACGTGGCGTCTCGGCGGCGATGATTGGTTGAGGCGTCAATATGGCTGCGCCCATAGCGGAGGAGTAGTGTCCGGTGTAATGAGTGCGAGGACGGGGGCTCCGGGGCGGTGGACGCTGGAGACCATCCCCCGGTTACTGGTGGAGTGCGGCGTCCAGGTGAGAAGACGCTCCAAGAACGCGCTTTACGGCAGCTGCTATCGAACTGCATGATGGGAGTTGTAGTCTTCTCGGTGTTTACTGCTGCGTGTCATTACACTACAAGTCCCAGCATGCCTCTCCCTGGAGTTCTCCTCTAATGACAGACTGACTACTTAGTCCACTACAGAGACCGGCATGATGCTACTGTAACGAAACCGCAGCTCATATTGGACTTATTTACTTAGATTGTGCTGACCCTCTGTTATTCCTCCTGGACCTGTGTGCAATCAATGATGCAATTATTATCTGTATACTGGAGCCTCACCGATTGTCCGAGTATATCATCAGACCGCCACTAGGAGGCGTCACATTGGAAGGAGACCCTTACTTGCAAAGTCTTGGGGTTCTGGTGATCGGCCCAAGTATTCAGAACCCCAGGATCTAAAACACCTTTCCAGTGGATGGCGGTGATTGATTATGGCTGGAATATCCCTTTAAGTAACAAATTGATACATAAACCGCGGCTTTCTGGGAAGCGCTGACCCCACGTGACATTGTGCACACGACCCCTGACCTCCATGGTCGCGCGCCTTTCATTCCGAGCCAAAGGATGGGCTCAGTGGTCACATGCGCCGCCTTGTGATTGGAAAATGGAATATGTTTAGTTTTTATGTTTCCAAACATCTAAAAAGTGAGTGTAACTAATTTACCCTTTGCTTTCCAGTCCACAGCCTATGGGCGATGCGTATCTGCTGACGCCACTGGAAAAACGGAGCTGCGGAAAGGAGCCTGTGCAAAGGAGTTTGAAGAGTTAAAACGATGCGTCAGTAAGGCGGTAAGTTGTACCCCAGGAGCGCTCCCCATAGCGATAACCATTATTTTGGCCAAACACTGCCATGGATGGAAGTCGGGGTCCTAACTCCAGCAGCATTGACTTGCTATAGGGTTAGCCCCTCCAAACTTGTTGAAGGGCTCCTTCTATTGACTCCTTCCAAAAACAGCAACACCCATGTCCTCAGTATGTGTCTGGTATTGCAGCGCCTCTCTATTGAAGGAATTGGGGGTAAGTTGCAATACCAAACCAATCCTGATGACCCGGGTGGCGCTATTTTAAAATGAAAGGAGTCAAGTTTTTCAATTTCCATTAGTGCGTTGAGGGGTCCGATGTAGGTACGTGGGAACTCATCGGAGCCCTCGTTTTCGTGATCTGTGGGGGTCTCAGCAGTGAGACCCCCATTGATCAGCAAGTTAGGCCCTATCCTATGGTTAGGACCTAACTTTAGTTCCTGGGGAAAACCCATTCTAAATTCTGGATCAGTGTACAGAGAATTGTTTAGCTGGGTAAAATTGTACAACAATTCAGCTGTAACGAGTATTGGGATAGTTTAGGGTCAAGTCAAACTTTTTGTGACCGTTTTATGTATAAATTTATCCTTAAATAGAATGTTCTAGGTTGTAAAAGTTTCTCTTATTCACAAAATTGGGGGAAAACAAGAACTAAAGAACTTGTAGATCTGACTTCTGCAGAATCTGGCGTCACATTCATTGGGTTTGAGGGGGACAGGATCTAATTGTGGTGTTCAGCAGGAATCAAAGCGTCATTCCCCTGCTGACCAGGAGGTGACATTGCAATCTCAGACAATCCCTTTAAAGTGTAACAATTCTCAACAAGTTATTTTCCATTCCCTACCTGGAGTCAGATCTTGAGTGAGACATTGTAACAAAACATAGTGGATGGAAATTATGGATACATTGTATTGTACTGAGGATAGGGTTGGCAGGTATAAGTAGGATATGCTATAACTCCACAAAATAGAGAAAAATATTTTCACTATAACCGGAGCTCCAGGATTTCTAAAACTTCGATGAACAGCACCAATCTTCAATTTCTCCGCTGAAAGTGTGTCACCATTCAGACTAGCACCATCGCACTCTCTTCTCTACCTTTATATATTGTAACTGGAAGAAAAATATGCAGGCAGATCTCGGTGTGGTTACGTCCAACAAGGTTAAAAATTTATTCCAGTTCATTATACTCACAAAAATCAAGTAAAAATGCCATATCAAAAATTCACATAACGGACGCTAGCTTTCTCTTTCCCGCCCGACCCAGGGTTTTCGTCGCCTGCAAGGCTTCTTCTCTGGGCGTTGCTAGCGTCCTCAAACACTTCGTCCCTTCTTTTATACATATTCTAAAAACTTTATTTTTCAACAAACATTATTCGTTGTATACAATTCCAAAACAAACCCCTATAAAATCAGTTTACAACATAATTAATAATATAAAATGATTAGTATTCCATTAGGTTTCTCACACATGTTTTTATATTCCCCAATCATTGTTCATATTAGATTCAGAATAATTCCTATTTAGATATCAGATACCAATGATATGGGAAATAATAAAACATTGCTGATGAGAACCTACTGGAATACTAATCATTTATATTATTAAACCTTTGTGTAAACTGATTTATAGGGGTTTTGGAATGTATACAGAATAATGTTTGTTTGAAAATAAGTTTTTAGGAATATGTATAAAAGAAGGGACGATTTTTGGCTACGCTCAACGCCCCGGAAGAAGCTTTGCCGGCGAAACCCTGGGTCGGGCGGAGAGAAAGCTAGCGTCCCGTTATTAATTTTTTTGATATGCGCATTTTTACTTGATTTTTGTGAGTATAATGAACTGGAATAATTTTAACCTTGTTGGAACGTACCCACACCATCTGCCTGCATATTTTCTTCCAGTTACAATAATAAAGTCGTGAGAGATGAGAGGCGTCATGGTGCTAGTCTAATGGTGACACACCTTTCAGCAGTGAAGTTTGAAGATTCCGGCTGTCATCGAGTTTTAGAAATCCTGGAGCTCCGGTTATAGTGAAATATTTTTCTCTATTTTGTGGACTTGTTCAAAGACTGTGTGGAACCGGTCTATACTACCGTGATAGCTCCTTTAAGGGGCCCCCTCCAAAACTGTGCCCCACAAACAACTGTGTTTTATGCATATACTCGCAGTCTCTCGTCTTATTACAGGCCAAAGCGTCAAGCCAAGGGATGACATACAGCGGCATCTTATCATGTATCCCTAACCAGCCCCGCCATGTTCGACTAACGCCCTCATGTGTCTGCTTTTACCACTATATTAACAAATAATACAAACCATAACGCTCCTGATGTGCACCAGCTCACGAGTGTTGCATATACCATAACGCTAACATTGTGTGGGCTAAGGCAGTGAGGGTTCTTCTTTATATCCCTGGTGGTCAGGAGGCTTAAAAGACTTCAACACCAAGAAGATGCATCACCATAGACTAGATACTCTACGGTAAGCGCAGTGACACCATGGATCCCACTGCAACAGGATGTTTGACTCAGGAATGATGGTGACGCTGATACTACGCAAGCTCAGGATGATGAGTGGCTGATACACTGTACAGCTCAGGTGTGAGGGTTGCTGATACATTACAGCGCTAGGTATGATGATGGTGCTGATACACTGACACTCAGGTGTGAGATGGTTGACTGATACACGTACCAGCTTCAGGATGATGGATGCGATACGTTACCGTCGGATGATGGCATGTACACTACCGCCAGGATGATGAGATGGCTGTACATGTACAGCTCCGGATGATGAGATGATCTGATACACTGTACAAGCTCAGGATGATGTGATGTCTGATACAGTACAAGCTCAGGATGATGAGGATGGCTGATACAGTACCAGCTCAAGGATGATGAGATGTGTGCTGATACATCGACAAGCCAGTGATTGTGATGTCTGATACCTGTACAAGCTCAGGATGATGTGATGTCTGATACCTGTACAAGCTCAGGATGATGTGATGTCTGATACACGTACAAGCTCAGGATGATGTGATGTCTGATACATGTACAAGCTCAGGATGATGTGATGTCTGATACATGTACAAGCTCAGGATGATGTGATGTCTGATACATGTACAAGCTCAGGAATAAACTGGATTCCTTCTTCAAAATGATATAACATGCTATGAGAACTAAATTCTTGGGCTGAGCCATTCATCCATGGATTTAGTCTGATGGACATAGAATGTTTCACCTAAAGGCATCAACACTGTAGGATTATAGATTGGACTTATGGACCTGCGTCTTTACTCAGCCCTGGTACATATGGACTCATAGACATAAGGATGTTAGGTGGTCACCTTTAATATATGGAGACAATTGTACAGATGCTCAAACACAGCACGGGATAAGATTACGGTAAAGGCACAGTGTAAGGAAGTGATCGCCTCCTCGTCGTACAAAGAGCATCTCCGTCCTGAAGGCGTCACTCCACGAGTGATAAAATAAGAGACAAATAAAAGACAACTCCCAAACAAGGGACAAGGTTACTCTGGTGATCGGTGACTGGTCCTCCAACATATGAGAACAGGCCACCACTGGAATGGGTAGAAGCTCAGACACTGGTTCTGATCCATCTTCAGATGATCTGACCTAGGAGTAAGGATACCTGAGATGTACAGCGCTGGTTGAGTTTGCAGCATATTTTTGGAGAGGTTCCTCGAAATCAATCCTGACCACCTATACGAGAAGGTGCAAGTAATCCAACAACTGGATCACGCAAAGTCCTACCACAACTAACCCTGTCAAGTTCTAGGTGGGCCTCACACAACGAGGAGCCACCTTCCATCATCATCATCTTTCCTCTTTTTCCAGCACCTGCTTGATCTGCCGGCTGTACACCGCCTGGAGGCCGGCCTCTGCTGCCGCAGCGTTGAGGTGCGTCTCCAGCGCGGAGTGAAGGTCGTTAACTCTTGGGTCGGGAGCTTGGTTGAAACGAATAAGCTGAGTCCCGTCTTTCTCCAGATGTTCTTCAATCCCAAGGTCTCGCTTCTTCCTTCTTAGGTCTAAGTCGTCTTGTAGTTTCAGGTCCCTGTTTGGCTTCCCTTGATCGTTGTCCGGTGCGGCTCCATCGAGTTTGTCTTCTTCTGGGCCTGCTCCTACTTTGCCATCTTCAGCGTGGTTTATGGAGTCTCCTGGCCGTGCTACTTCCTTCACTGGATTTTGGGCTTGATTCTGCGGGTCCAGATTTGGTTGCTGAGCTTTCACATCTTCTTTGGCTGCTGGTCCATCTTGAGGTTGTCCCTGGTGCTGATCTACAGCATTGACCCCCGTTTTTACGACCTTCTCCAAAGGAGGATGCTCCTTCACCTTGTCTTCCTTGTCCGGAGACTCCAACACAACGTTGTTCTCCTTTGCTTTTACTACTTTTGCAGAGTCTTCCTTTTTGTGGAGGACCTGCTCTTGGATCTTCAGGGCTTCCTTCTCTTGCTGTGCGGGTTTCTGTACATTAAATTTTTCCAGAGATTGCTTTCCGGCACCGAGGTTGGGAGCTTCAGTCTTCTGTGGCTCGACCTTTTGAGCGACGGGAAGCTCGTTACTCTTTTTGACCTCAGGTTTTTGTACCATCACCACGTTCTCCAGGCCTTTGCCTTTCTCGAGCTCAGTATTTTTGGGGGCTGCTCTGTTTTCGGGTGGTGGGATGGCAACTTTCTCTGCCTCCTTCTTGGGTACTTCCTGGTGTTCCTCCAGGCAACTTTCTCTGCCTCCTTCTTGGGTACTTCCTGGTGTTCCTCCAGGACTGGCTTATTTTTAAGGACAGAGTCTTTGCTATCTTCTCCAACTTTAAGATCTTCTATGTTCTTGGGAGGTTCCACGGCATGGCCTTCTGGTTTGTCACCTAGGAACCCCCTATGTACATAGGGGGCAGTATTATAGTAGTTATATTCTTGTACATAGGGGGCAGTATTATAGTAGTTATATTCTTGTACATAGGGGGGCAGTATTATAGTAGTTATATTCTTGTACATAGGGGGCAGTATTATAGTAGTTATATTCTTGTACATAGGGGGCAGTATTATAGTAGTTATATTCCTGTACATAGGGGCAGTATTATAGTAGTTATATTCCTGTACATAGGAGGCAGTATTATATTAGTTATATTCTTGTACATAGGGGGGCAGTACAATAGTAGTTATATTCTTGTACATAGGGAGCAGTATTATAGAAGTAGATTCATGTACACGGGGCAGTATTATTATTATAAAACCATTGATTCCTTGTGTGTTCGTATGAAATGGATTTGGCACCACCAGATGTGCCAATGGGATGTAACCTGAAATCACTTTCAGCATCAGAGTAGGTTAGGTGCATCTGTATAATGGGGCATATATGTGTCATCTGGTGGTCTATAAACACTGGGTGCCATCCATGTGGAAAGCAGTGATGGCTGCCTCCCAGCTTTCCCAGAGACATATACAATTTCAAGGTCATTTTTAACAACCTGCCATTAAAGTAAAACTCAGAGTCTGGGACTCTGGAGACATTGCTGTGTCGGCGCAGTGCTGTGCGCTCAGGGGTCACGCTCGGCAATGCGGAAACCTTCTCACTAGCCTGGATGTTTCATGGCAGGGTGGACACACAGAATAGCAGCACCCACCTTCTTGGTCTTCCGCAGCCTTCATCTCGACATTTTTCCCATCACGCTGCTCTGCTCCGGTGTCGCCGGGTGCCTGCTCTTTCTTCTCATCTGGAAAGGCAGGGTAAGGTCAGGTCCAGCGCTCGCCGCCTCCTGTCTATGCACATCTAATCCTGCTACACAGCGCTGAGCCAGGGACCAACACACACAAAGTCACCTACTAATCACATGCGGATAGCTCTCCCCCTACTGGTGAAAGAGCGCTACTGCATCCTCTTCTCTTATATGCAGTAGTGAAGGACTTTACGCTGCTGTTTTAAACGGAGACCATCAAGCTCTTAACGAGCTCGTCCCATAAGAATTAGACCACAGCCAATGTTATGTATTGTCCCTGGAGAGATGTGTGATCAGACTTTTGTGTATGCTTTAATAGCAGCAGGACTGTGATATACAGGCAGTCCCCTACTTAAGAACACCCGACTTACAGACGACCCCTAGTTACAGACAGACCCCTCTGGCCCGTGTGACCTCTGGTGAAGTCTCTGGAAGTTACTATAGTAGCGATCTGATAAACAGATTAGGTATGGACGTGGGTACCAAGCTGACAGGGATATATCGATCGCTGTGTGACTATAATGACCTACTGTGGTCTTGTAAATGGTAACCCAATGTGATCACGCACCCAATGTGTTTGGATCCTAAATGGATAGGAGGAGTACCCCTTGCATTGCAAGGGAAATTGGACAAACACTAAGGACTGGTATTGGGATACCCAGACGAAGGCTCAGTGCGAGCCTCAGGCCTAGCTCCATTGCCCAGGTTGTTCCGTTTCTGTATCCGTGCCACCTTACTTGACTGCTCATTTTTGTAACCCATGTATACAAATTTTATTCATATATTAGTGTCATTTCCTGTCACTTGTATATTTTTATATGTTTGCATTGTTTCACCAATAAAGATTTAATTTTAATCCCAATACCAGTCCTTAGTGTTTGCCAATTTCCCCTGCAATGCAAGGGGTACTCCTCCTATCAAGTTACTATAGTCCCAGGCTGCAATGATCAGCTGTAAGGTGTCTGTAATGAAGCTTTATTCATAATCCTTGGTCCCATTACAGCAAAAAATGTTTAAACTCCAATTGTCACTGGGGACTGCCTGTATAGAATTATATACCAGGAGTGTACTGGGGACATGTCCTTACACTGCTGTGCTCTGTGCTCTCTGGAGCAGTGTTATAGATCTTCTCTGGAGAGATGTGTAATCGGACCTCTGTGTACACTGTTATTAGCATCAGGACTGTGAAATATGGATTTAAATTCCAGGATTGTAGCTTTTCCAAGTGCACAGGAAGCATTTCCTCACACTGCTCTACTCTCTACATTGAAATGCTTTACAGCCTCTCGCTCTCCGATCTGATTGGCTGCTTAGGTTTTCAACCAGAAGCCTTATACAATTTTGCCCAATTACAGAGGGAGACGCCATGGAGCAGATTAATGCAAAGTGCCACAGAGGTAAGACAGCAGTGCTAGGACACCCCCACCATTGAATTCTCATGAAGCTACAATCCTGGAAAATAAATCCATATATCACAGTCCTGTAACACCTACACCGCGTCTGTTACACATTCTCTAGGGACAATACAATAAGTGGCTGAAGTTTGCTTGCTTTGACCACTACTTAGTGTAGATTACAAATTCTCCAGTTCATTCAACCCGGATAGGGTATAGCCTCCCCCCCCCACTTCTAGTTTTGGGTCTGTTTACAGTGAGCACATAGAGGTCACCAGCTGAAACTCATCAAGTAGCTTTCGATCTCCCCCAGTTCTCTCCTCTTACCTTCTATGGTGCTTCTCAGGGACTTTATGCCACCACGGCCAGGTCAATCTTTGGTAGTCTCTTTCCACAAACTCTACATCCTTGGCCTCAGCCGCCTCCTCGACCTCTTCTCCGCTTGCTCGGGGGCTGGACGCTTCTGTTTCCTCTCCGGTCCTTGTTGGCTAAGCCTTCCTGCTGCGGGGGCTGCTGCGGAGCCGGTTCTTTATCCTTTACCCTCGGAAGTTGCTCTTTCTGTTCGGGTTTATCTTTATTTTTCCCTCTGGTTTTTTTCCTTTGGAGCGACTCTGCCCTCATCGGCATCTGGCAGATTCTTTCCTCAGACTCCTCCTGTCCTTCCGTTCATATACTGGACTTCATCCCGTGGGACAGGAGGTTCATGTCTATGAGCTCACCCACTGGGATGGCAACAACCTGAACGGGAAGGGCGCAAAGGATTCAGGGTGGTGCAAAACATGGTTGTACAGGTGCATAGAACATAACAGATTGCCCCAAACCTTACCCTACAGCTCCGCAGGAGAACCGCAGCATTACACACTTCCCATTAGAAACAATAGGCAATCTGTGTAACATAATCACCTGCTGGCTACTTCAAGGTAGACAGTGTCCAGCAAACCAGAAGTGATGATGTCACATCACTGACATCACAGCTTCAGTGGTCGCTTGCTATGAATGAAGGTGTACCTACAGATGCCAGGATTGGTGAGCAGCCATGCAAGGTATGATGCCAGGGGTGAGGGGGTCCTCTTTATTGAAAGGTACCTTGGTCAGGTCTGTCCAGTTGCACTTCTTGCTGTTTCTGCTTTTCCCTCTCTTTTGTGGAACATCAATAGGTCCTTTAATCTGAGGATGCTCCACCTCCACCTGCTTTGGCGGGAGCTTGGGTTTATCCCGGTTCTCAGCTGCTTCTTCCACGATTGGTTTTTGGACTGCAAAATGGAAAAATTAAATAAATAAATAAGAAACTAGCAGAATAATGAGTGCAGCTCTGGGGTATAATACAGGATGTAACTCAGGAGTACATTATGTCATGTATGTACACAGTGACTGCCACCAGCAGCAGAATAGGAGTGAGCTCTGGAGTATAATACAGATGGTAACTCAGGATCAGGGTACATGATAAGTAATGTCATGTATGTACACAGTGACTGCACCAGCCAGAGAATGTGAGTGCAGCTCTGGAGTATAATACAGGATTGTAACTCAGGACCGTACAGGATAAGTAATGTCATGTTATGTCACACGTGACTGCAACCAGCAGCAGAATAGTGAGTGCAGCTCTGAGGGTATAACACAGAGTGTAACTCAGGATCGTACAGGATAAGTAATGTTCATGTATGTACACATGCGGCACCAGCAGCAGAATAGTGAGTACAGCTCTGGAGTAAATACAGGATGTAACTCAGGATCGTACATGATAAGTAATGTCATGTATGTAACAGTGACTGCACCGCAGAGAATAGTGAGTGCAGCCTGGAGTATATACAGGATGTAACTCAGGATATACAGATAAGTATGTCTGAATGTTTACAGTGACTGCAACCAGCAGCAAGAATAGTGAGTGACAGCTCTGGGGGTTAATACAGGATGTAACTCAGGATCAGTACAGGATAAGTAATGTCAGATGTTACCACAGTGACTGCACCAGCAGAAGAGGAATAGTGAGTGCAGCTCTGGAGTATAATACAGGATTGTAACTCAGGATCAGTACATGATAAGTAATGTCATGTATGGACACAGTGACTGCCACCAGCAGCAGAATAGTGAGTGCCAGCTCTGGAGTATAATACAGGATGTAACTCAGGTCAGTACAGGATAAGTAATGTCAGTAATGTACAGGACTGCCACCAGCAGCAGAACAGAATAGTGAGTGCAGCTCTGGGGATAATACAGGATGAACTCAGGATCAGTACAGGATAAGTAATGTCATGTATGTACACACGTGACTGCACAGCAGAAGATAGTGAGTGACAGCTCGGGTATAATACAGGATGTAATCAGGATCAGTACATGATAAGTAATGTCATGTATGTACACGTGACTGCACCAGCAGCAGAATAGTGAGTGCAGCTCGGAGTATAATACGGATGTAATCAGGATCAGTACAGGATAAGTAATGTTCATGAAGTACAGTGACTGCCCCAGCAGCAGAATAGTGAGTGCAGCTCTGGGGATAATACAGGATGTAACTCAGGAGGATCAGTACAGGATAAGTAATGTATGTAGTACACAGTGACTGCACCAGCAGAAGAATAGTGAGTGCAGCTCTGGAGTATAATACAGGATGTAACTCAGGATCAGTACAGTTAAGTAAGTCTGTATGTAACAGTACTGCACCGAGCAGAATAGTGAGTGCAGCTCTGGGGTATAATACAGGATGTAAACTCAGGATCCAGTACAGGAATAAGTAATGTATGTATGTACACAGTAGCACCAGCAGCAGAATAGTGAGTGCCGCTCTGGGAGTATAATACAGGATGTAACTCAGGATCAGTAAGGGATAAGTAAGTCATGTTGTACACAGTGACTGCACCAGAGCAGAATAGTGAGTGACGCTCTGGGTATAAGACGGATGTAAAACGCAGTAGTACAGGATAAGTAATGTCATGATGTACACAGTGACTGTGAAATAAGGGATACGGTGTTGTTAGTAAGAAGATCCCTTTAAGGCCACTCTTTAGTCTGTGAAGCAGTACACTCAGAGGACATTATATAGGGGGATGGCAACTGTGATGTAGTTGTGGAGGGTTAAACAGGACACAAGTGAATTTCCCTGGTGTCCCTGAGGAGTATTTGAGGATATCCAGGTGGAGCAGCTGTGACCTCCTTTTCCTCCTGTATTCTGCACAATGTCAGGAAGCAGCTGGAAAGCCCTGACTTCATAAACACTTATCTGAGACCAGAAGAATCCCCCTGCTCCTTGATCTCACGCTGGTGGAATCAATGTGTCTTCAGATCTGATCTCACATTACAGATCAGACTGCAGACACAAACAATAATAACCTGTCCCTTCCCACGACACTCACACAACCTGATACACAATTGTTTTTTATTGAACTGATCTTTGAGGGTTACATACGATTTAAAGCAGTAATGTCTCTTTTAGTGGTGACAGGTTCAGTAGCCATGTTATGCGGATTTATAAATGCCTTTACAGCATTCTGAATACTGCCACTACTTTATAAAAATTTATTCACATTACTGCTATAGTGGTGAGTCCGGGGGAAGGGGGCAGTGGTCAGCTCCTCCCTCCACAACTATCCAGCTCACCCCCCCCTCCCGTCAATGTCATGTGCAGTAAACAGGCGCGAGGAGGAAGGGATGGGCAGACAAGAGGAAGCGTGCATGAGGAGACACAGGCTGCAGCTGCTCCCCCCCCCCAGGATAATGGACGAGTTATCATACAAGATCAATGCCTGCCAAATTATGACACAGTTCAAGGACTTAAAAGCAGACAGCACGTATGCTCTGTAGTGGTGGTGTTGGGGGTACTACACCTCCTATTGAGGCAATGATGCTCGAGGGATCTCCTGATATTTGTGGGATGTCGGCTCCTTTCCAGCTCTTTGATCCCCCCTCACCTGGACATCTGGTTTGACTGGTACAGACGGCTCCTCGGGATGGTCAGAGTTGTGTAAGTGCTGATCACCAGAATGACAAGGCCGACCCTAGATAAACTGTATAGAGGAGAAATCAACACACAGCGCCACCACAGGCTGCAGCCTGAGCACATATCACAACCCAACCATTGACTCACTACTGAACAATTAAAGGGGGTTCCAGTTCAAGTTGTGGCCAAGACAAAGTATGTAACATTATGGGTTTTTTTTTTAGTCTACAACTGGAACCCCCTTTAATTTCACAAAGTTCTCTAGTAATCAGTTCCTGGCAAGAGGCACTGATTATAGGCATCATGTGACTATACTACATGAAGAGGGAAGCCCTGGCTTAAAGGGGAACACATTGGATGACGACATTGATGGCACCTGATTCCTACCCCCTTATTGCAGCGCTACCGTCAAGCCGCACTTCACCTCATGACAAATAACTCTTACAGGAAGTGATTTGACAACGGAAAAACATATGACCGGGCTGAGGTCATCTGCATCCTGGAGCAGACATCCACGCAGCTCTACAAAGGGTAATCAGTGGCCCATAGTGGTCCTTAGGGATGCCTTCTTGCTGCAAGAACGGCCACCCATGGTGTCACTCAACCGAGCTCCAGTACGCCCGGACCTAAATTTCCTAAGGCTGTGGTTTCCCTTTACCCTGTATGGCTGCCGCCTGCTGCCCAATGGGACCTGAGGTCATGGAGCACATGGGCAAGGCAGGACTCTCATATTTCGGGTTCTGCATGATGATCTCTTCAGAATGTGCTCTGATACCTTGTAACAAGCCATGAACCTGTGCAGGCAGGCCTGGTCAGAGATGTCATGAGGCTGGATTCTATTCCATTGTAGCTAGCAGAGATATTTGAAAAGAGATATTACAGGTGAGGGGAAGAATTCACGATGGGTTTGTAATGTGCCCTTAGGGGAAAACTATCCAACTGAAGTAGGGATGAACGTCCTTTCTAGAACTCCCTCTTTATGTGAGTCTCACCCATAAAAAAAAAAAATCTACAAAGTTACGACTCTCTTACCTATTCTACAAGAGGAGTCAAGTTTAGCGGTTGCAGGGGGGAGAATGTCACTTCAGAAGCCCCTATCTTCTGTTCTATAGCACCTACTGGTGTCATATTAAAGATAAGGACCTCGTCTTTCAGATCACATCAGGCTGTGGTCCTGTGAGATACAGACCAGAGGCAGTTATGGACAGTAGTAGGAAATGTGAGCTGAGATAAAGATGCAGTTTCCACCACTATTTTTAAACTGCCAAGAATTTCAGTTCGTTAGCTCACAGAACCAAAGTGATCTGAAAGATGGAGATCTTATCTTTAAAATGAACACAAAAGATGTTTGTAGGTGCTATCGAATTGAAGTTAGATGGCTCCTGAAGAGATACTATTGCTCCAACCACTAAACTGACTCTTCATATTAAAAATTGAGGTGAGAAGAGAAGAGTCATATTGCCCGACTTTGGAGGAGATTTTTCATAGGTTAAACGGGTTACATTTCCCATTATAGCGGGGATTTCAGAAAGGATATTCATACCCTACCTGAGGGGCTAGTAGTTCAGTAGGGTAAACCTGGTTGAATTCCCTTTAAAGGGGCGTTCTATCACTCCCCTTACATGAATGGAGATTCGTGATCAGTCCAATCTCCATTTAGCTGGTTGTGTGGGTCAAGAGAGCTTCTTCTGCCGATAGATGTAGGTCCTACTCTGATCAGGTATGTACATATCCAGTGGATGTCTAATAAATATCCCAAATTGTAAATCCTTATAATATAACAGCAGCGCCTCACAGGAGAGATGACGCATTACAAGCTGCTATGGTACATCCTGCATTGTGTAATGGAACTCACCAAGTCGGGGTGCGCGCGAACGCCATAACAAGGAGAGATTGCCAAAAGTCAAAACATTCCCTTTAATGAGGGCTGAAGGCTCAATGTGTCACATTCCCCCCTCTCCGAACTTCATCAGGTTGTACACCAGATCAGGTGTCGCTGCCGTTTAGGGGTCAACCAAGGACCATATTGTCAGCCGGAATTGAGGGCCGTGTGAATTAAAGGGACGGCGCAGTTTCTCATCTTTCAACGCCCAATATTTGCCCTTTTCAACTTCCGCCCGCCCGCATGCTCTCCCGCTTCTCTCTGGTCCTAAAACTGAAGCCGGTCAAGAGCCAGAGCGCTTACTTGGAGAGTGCGTACTTAAACTACCGTTGGCAGAATTATAAGGCGTTGGCGAGCCGGCCTGTAACATCTGCACAGGGACTGGGGGGGGGGGGCAAAGCTCACAAGCTCCATGTTCTACACCCACTGACCTGAGATTAGGCCCTTCTTGTGGATCTTCTTGTAGATGATGGCGGGGGCAGATGAAGCAGATCAGGCTCCCCATGGTGGCCCAGTCAGCCCCAGGATCGTATCCACTAAAGACAGCACAAAAAAAAAGTCAATATATTAAACATTATATACGTTCATTACATGGATAGAGGTATGAATGAGACTGCAACATACTAGTCAATGAGGGGCTGACTAAGATTGGCTGGCAGAGAGCACAGCAGTGTGAGGACACCCTGGGATTTATCTAGAAAATACTGAAGTAAAAAATAACATCATTCACAGTTCCTGCTGCTACAGACAACATACACAAAGGTCTGATTACACGTCTCCACGGCAGATCCTAATACAATGTCTTGCAAAGAGACACACAGACAAGAAGTGTAAGGCCCACCCCCCCCCCCCCAGCAGCCCTGGAGATTACAATCTAAGAGTATAAATCTATCTACAGTCCTGCGGCCATAACAACATACACAAAGGTCTGAGATACACATCTTCCAAGGGTAATAATAACAATGGCGGCTGCAGGGCACAAAGACAAGCTAGTGTGAATGAGACACCCCCAGAAGACTTAATCCTGGAATATATATCCCTATATCACAGTCTATGCTGATATTAACAACATACACAACGTTCTGATTACATTCCTTTCCAGGACACACCTTAACACAGGCGTATGAAATGGATTTGGCACCACCAGATGTGCCAATGGGATGTAACCTGAAAACTCGTTCAGCATCAGAGTAGGTTAGGTGCAGCTGTATAATGGGGCATATATGTGTCATCTGGTGGTCTATAAATACTGGGTGCCATCCATGTGGAAAGCAGAGATGGCTGCCTCCCAGCTTTCCCAGAGACATATACAATTTCAAGGTCATTTTTAACAACCTGCCATAAAAGTAAAACTCAGAGTCTGGGACTCTGGAGACATTGCTGTGTCGGCGCAGTGCTGTGCGCTCAGGGGTCACGCTCGGCAATGCGGAAACCTTCTCACTAGCCTGGATGTTTCATGGCAGGGTGGACACACAGAATAGCACCCACCTTCTTGGTCTTCCGCAGCCTTCATCTCGACATTTTTCCCATCACGCTGCTCTGCTCCGGTGTCACCGGGTGCCTGCTCTTTCTTCTCATCTGGAAAGGTAGGGAAAGGTCAGGTCCAGCGCTCGCCGCCTCCTGTCTATGCACATCTAATGCTGCTACACAGCGCTGAGCCAGGGACCAACACACACAAAGTCACCTACTAATCACATGCCGATAGCTCTCCCCCTACTGGTGAAAGAGCGCTACTGCATTCTCATTCTCTTATATGCAGTAGTGAAAGACTTTACGCTGCTGTTTTAAACGGAGACCATCAAGATCTTAACGAGGTCGTCCCATAAGAATTAGACCACAGCCAATGTTATGTATTGTCCCTGGAGAGATGTGTGATCAGACTTTTGTGTATGCTTTAATAGCAGCAGGACTGTGATATACAGGCGGTCCCCTACTTAAGAACACCCGACTTACAGACGGCCCCTAGTTACAGACAGACCCCTCTGCCCACTGTGACCTCCGGTGAAGCTTTCTGGATACATTACTATAGTCCCAGGCTGCAATGATCAGCTGTCAGGTGTCTGTAATGAAGCTTTATTCATAATCCTTGGTCCCATTACAGCAAAAAAATGTTTTAACTCCAATTGTCACTGGGACAAAAACATTTTTTGTCTGGATCTACAATTATAAAATATGCAGTTTCGAGTTACATACAAATTCAACTTAAGAACAAACCTACAGACCCTATCTTGTACGGAGCCCGGGGACTGCCTGTATAGAATTATATACCAGGAGTGTACTGGGGACATGTCCTTACACTGCTGTGCTCTGTGCTCTCTGGAGCAGTGTTATAGATCTTCTCTGGAGAGATGTGTAATCGGACCTCTGTGTACACTGTTATTAGCATCAGGACTGTGAAATATGGATTTAAATTCCAGGATTGTAGCTTTTCCAAGTGCACAGGAGGCATTTCCTCACACTGCTCTGCTCTCTACATTGAAATGCTTTACAGCCTCTCGCTCTCCAATCTGATTGGCTGCTTAGGTTTTCAACCAGAAGCTGTACACAGTTTTGCCCAATTACAGAGGGAGAAGCTATGGAGCAGATTAATGCAAAGTGCCACAGAGGTAAGAGCACAGCAGTGCTAGGACATCCCCCCATTGAATTCTCATGAGGCTACAATCCTGGAAAATAAATCCATATATCACAGTCCTGCTGCTACAGCCTCCCCTCATTAAAAAATGTCCAGCAGCCTCCCCTCATTAAAAAGTGTCCAGCAGCCTCCCCTCATCAATACTATCTCCAGAGCCCCCCTATTTAATACAATGTCCACAGAAGCCCCCCCTTCCCCGTGAATGAAATGTCCCAAAAAATTGTGCTAAAAAACTAAGTGTATACGGTAATTATTTTACCAAACTGTAAAGTGAGACTTTTAGCCCATAGATATTCCATTCATTTATATTTTCGGACATGGAGATAGAGTGAAAAGAGAATAGATAAACTGTGCAGGGTTTTGGATGAAGATAGGACAAGCTTCATCCAAGGATATTGGGATCCTTAGTCTTAGTTTGGTCAAAGCCAAATTGACCAAAGTGCATAAATCAGAACGACCTCCATTGGTGAAATCTAAGCTCATCCTGATCTTTTCTAATCACAAAATGCCATCAGATATAAGTCAAGAATTCCCCATGAGCATTAGTTGGGTGATATTGGTGAATCGAGCCATTCATCCAAGATGTTCCATATATCTGTAGGGTCTTCCATGGTCCCCCGGTCTTCAATTTAAAGTCAATTGGGTAGAGTTATCAGAATTGTCTGAGAACAGAACTTTTCTAGTTGCCCATGACCACCAATGAGAGCTCAGCTTTCACTTTCCCACAGCTGTCCATAAGATTAAATCTGAGCTCTGATTGGTTGCGGTGGTGAAATGTCCACATATAGTTGTTGAACGTTTTCTGAAATTTCTAGCCATGAAGGTGACACAACCTTCAAAAATTTTGAACCGAGAACATAAAATTGACCATTCTGCATTTTCCTACCAACAATTTCCTCTACGTCTGCTGTTTACCTTGAGTCATCTGGATCTGGCTCCGCTCATCTTGCATTAAAAGAGTTAAATGTGACTGTAATGAGGGATTTGTCAACAACAACTAATGCATTCATTACTGCAGCGCCATAATGCCGAAGCTCATCCAAATGTCAGAGGGGGATCACACTATGACTTCTCTACATGAAAGCCCTTAGGCTGAGTGAGGTTATCTAGACAAAGAGGCTTTCACTCAACCCTTCCCCCCTTTTTAACTGCAATTAGATGGCTTGGCCCACAGGCCCGGGTTTATCAGATGTAACAGAATCCTGGTTTATTTCATCTATTAGATAGGGAATGATTGGAAACACTCAAGATGCATTTACTAACGCTGGACGTGGACATTAGAGAAAGGTCTATCAACTCACGGATGACCAGTCATCCGAAACCATATAAGACTGTCTTCTGTTTAAGACGACCAATGGTGCCCTATCAGAATGGGTTCTCCAAAAATGTAATCTCCAATGAGAAAAGTAGACAAGAAGCACCATGAACTTCTGAAGAACATCTAGAAGAATCCAAGCAATACATACTTTCTCTTCAGACGTTGAGGTGTCCACCTTTGATATTCCTTTTTAGTCCTTGTAGAAGTGCACAAGGAGAAGCTTGGGCCAGATATCTGTGAAAGTGACTTATATGGCTCAAGAACAAACAATAAGGATGGTTAACACTTATCAGGCCTAGCCTCAGCCCTAAAGTTGGGTTTGTCCAACATTGCTTTTTGGCCCACTCATTGAATTACTCAAACTTGGGCCTGTAGATGGTTTGAGAACCATCCTGGAGTCTAAGTATTTAGTAGGCCTTGCAATACAAAGTAAACCCAAACGATCAAGAAGTCCAAGAGTTTTTTAATAATGTATTAATTGGTACCATGCTACCCTAGAAGTGACTTCTTGAGTCGTAGATGTTCTGATCATGGCTAGGTCTACACAGAGGTCTGAGGAACCTCCACAATGGAAAAAAAAACATGTATGGTTAGATATTGTGTGGAGTGGTGCTTGGGCCCAGCTGTCTGAGCAGGTCTTCTGGACCATAAATGGAAGTCACCCAAGAAGTGACTTCTTGAGTCGTAGATGTTCTGATGATGGTTAGGTCTACACAGAGGTCTGAGGAACCTCCACAAAGAAGAAAGACATGTATGGTTAGATGTAGGATATTGTGTGGAGTGGTTCTTGGGCCCAGCTGTCTGAGTTAGTCTTCTGGCCCATAAACGGACATCTATATTATAAATGATACATGGTAGATGTAATAGATTTAGGGGTTTGAGGTGAATGAGATCTCAGGATTTACCGTAAAGCAGTGCGAGGAAGGTTTACAATGACACAGCTGAGGGACAATGGTGACATCGGGGACAAAGCTTAACCAGTGACAATAAAGTCAATTGAGCTTGTCTCCACCAATAGATGAAAACTAGTGACTCCGATAGAAGACAGCCTCATGAACCAGATCCCGAGGGCCGGGCAGGGCCGGTGACAAGGACAAAGCTCACATACTCCCTGGAGATGAATGCTGCCATTGACATTGTCCAGATTCCTTGTGAATGTCATTTAATGCTCCTTTCACCCAAAAAAATCAACAGAAACACAGACGTAAGAGCAAAAAATACATTCACCGCACAAAGGAGGAATTCCAACCTTACAGATCTGGAACGTTTGCCTCCAACGTAATGGAGATTTTCTTGTTGATGGCCAAGACCTGCAGCTGTGTTTGCTTAGAGTAATGGCTGATAAATACTCACCGGCTCAGCTCCATTGTCTGCACAGACGGAGGCCACAATGGATGGAGGTAACAATGTAAATAGCAGTTCTGGGTCGGGAGGTGAGAATGCTGGATCCACCACCTACCTTATAGATGCCCCATGAACAAGACCTTACAGGATATAGTGAGTGCAGCTCTGGAGTATAATACAGGATGTAACTCAGGATCAGTACAGGATAAGTAATGTCATGTATGTACACAGTGACTGCACCAGCAGCAGATAGCGAGTGCAGCTCTGGAGTATAATACAGGATATAACTCAGGATCAGTACAGGATAAGTAATGTCATGTATGTACACAGTGACTGCACCAGCAGCAGAATGGTGAGTGCAGCTCTGAGGTGTAATGCAGGATGTAACTCAGGATCAGTACAGGATAAGTAATGTCATGTATGTACAGTGACTGCACCAGCAGCAGAATAGTGAGTGCAGCTCTGGAGTATAATACAGGATGTAACTCAGGATCAGTACAGGATAAGTAATGTCATGTATGTACACAGTGACTGCACCAGCAGCAGAATAGTGAGTGCAGCTCTGGAGTATAATATAGGATGTAACTCAGGATCAGTACAGGGTAAGTAATGTCATGTATGTACACAGTGACTGTGAATAAGGGATACGTGTTGTTAGTAAGAAGATCCCTTTAAGGCCACCTTTAGTCTGTGAAGCAGTACACTCAGTAGACATTATATAGGAGGATGTAACCTATGATGTAGTTGTGGAGTGTAAACAGGACACAAGTGAATTTCCCTGGTGTTCCCCTGCAGGAGTATTTGAGGATATCCAGGTAGCAGCTGTGACCTCCTTTTCCTCCCTGTATTCTGCACAATGTCAGGAAGCAGCTGGAAAGCCCTGATCATAAACACTTATCTGAGACCAGAAGAATCCCCCCTGCTCCTTACATCAGCGCTGGATCAATGTGTCTTCAGATCTGATCTCACATTACAGATCAGCTGCAGACAAACAATAACAACCTGTCCCCTTCCCACGACAACTCACACAACCTGATACACAATTGTTTTTTTATTGAACTGATCTTTGAGGTTACATACGATTAAAGCAGTAATGTCTCTTTTAGCTGGTGACAGGTTCCAGTAGCACATGTTATGCGGATTTTATAAATGCCTTTAACAGCATTCTGAATACTGCCACTACTTTATAAAAATTTATTTCACATTACCTGCCTATAGTGTGTGAGTCCGGGGGAAGGGGGCAGTGGCTCAATCTCCTCTCCTCCACACTCATCCAGCTCCCTCCCCCCTCCCCTCTACACGTCATGTCATGTGCAGTAAACAGGCAGAGGAGGAAGGGATGGTGCAGACAAGAGGAAGAGTGCATGAGGAGACACAGGCTGCAGCTGCTCCCCCCCCCCCAAGATAATGGACGAGTTATCCATACAGGATCAATGCCTGCAAATTATGCACAGTTCAAGGGCTTAAAAGCAGACAGCACCGTATGCTCTGTAGTGGTGGTGTTGGGGTACTACACCTCCTATTGAGGCAATGATGCTCGGGGATCCTCACCTGATATTTTCGGGATGTCTGGCTCCAGTTCCAGCTCTTTGATCCCCTCTTCCACCTGGACATCTGGTTTGACTGGTACAGACGGCTCCTCGGGGATGGTCAGAGTTGTGTAAGTGCTGATCACCAGAATGACAAGGCCGACCCCTAAGATAAACTGTATAGAGGAGAAATCAACACAGCGCCACCTACAGGCTGCAGCCTGAGCACATATCACAACCCAACCCATTACTCACTACTGAACAATTAAAGGGGGTTTCCAGTTCAAGTTGTGGCCAGAACAAGTATGTAACATTTTTGGGGTTTTTTTTTTAGTCTACAACTGGAACCCCCCTTTAATGGCACAAAGTTCTCTAGTAATCGTCCTGGCAAGAGGCACTGATTATAGGCATCATGTGACTATACTACATGAAGAGGGAAGCCTGCCTTAAAGGGGAACACATTCGGATGACGACATTGATGACACCTGATTCCCCCCCCCCTTATCTGCAGCGCTTACCGTTTCCAGCCTGCATTCACCTCCATGACAAATAACCTCTTACAGGAAATTGATTTGACAACGGAAACGCCTACTGACCCTGAGGTCAACTGCATCCTGGAGCAGACATCCTCACGCAGCTCTACAAAGGGTTAATCATGGCCCATAGTGGTCCCTTAGGGATGCCCTTTCTTGCTGCACAGAACTGGCCACCCATGGTGTCACTCACCCGAGCTCCAGTACTGCCCGGACCTAAATTTCCTAAGGCTGTGGTTTCCCTTTACCCTGTATGGCTGCCGCTCTGCTGCCAATGGGACCTGAGGTCACTGGAGCACATGGGCAAGGGCAGGACTTCATATTTCGGGTTGTCCTGGCTGGATGAATCCTGGCTTCAAGAATGTGCTCTGATACCTTGTAACAAGCCATGAACCTGTGCAGGCAGGACCTGGTCAGAGATGTCATGAGGCTGGATTCTATTCCATTGTAGCTAGCAGAGATATTGAAAAGAGATATTACAGGGAGGGGAGAACTTCAACACTGGTGTAATGTGCCCTCAGGGGAAAATAAGCAACAGGAGTTTAAAGGAGAACCTGTCAGCAGGTTCTATCCAACTGAAGTAGTCCTTTCTAGAACTCCCTCTTATGTGAAGTCTCACCCATAAAAAAAAAATCTACAAAGTCTACGACTCTCTTTACCTCATTCTCACAAGAGTTGAGTCAAGTTTAGCGGTTGCAGGGAGAATGTCACTTCAGAAGCCCCTATCTTCTGTTCTATAGCACCTACTGGTGTCATATTAAAGATAAGGACCTCGTCTTTCAGATCACATCAGGCTTGTGGTCCTGTGAGCTACAGACCCAGAGGCAGTTCTGGACATAGTAGGAAATGTGAGCTGCAGATAAAGATGCAGTTTCCCCCCCATTTTTTAACTGCCAGAATTTCCAGTTCTGTAGCTCACAGAACCAGATGTGATCTGAAAGATGGAGATTCTTATCTTTAAAATGACACACAAAGCATGTTTGTAGGTGCTATCGAATTGAAGCTACGTGGCTCCTGAAGAGATACTATTGCTGCAACCACTAAACTTGACTCATCTCATATAAAAATGAGGTGAGAAGAGTCATATTTGCCCGACTTTGGAGGAGATTTTTCATAGGTAAACGGGTTACATTTCCCATTATAGCGGGATTTCTAGAAAGGATATTTCATACCCTACCTGAGGGGGCTAGTAGTTCAGTAGGGTAAAACCTGGTGATTGATTCCCTTTAAAGGGGCGTTCTATCGCTCCCCTTTACATGAATGGAGATTTCGTGATCAGTCCAATTCTCCATTTAGCCTGGTTGTGGGGTCAAGAGAGCTTCCTTCTGCCGATAGATGTAGGTCCTACTCTGATCAGGTATGTACATATCCAGTGGATGTCTAATAAAATATCCCAAATTGTAATATCCCTTTAATATAACAGCAGCGCCTCCGCAGGAGAGATGACGCATTACAAGCTGCTATTGTACATCACTGCATTGCTTGTAATGGAACTCACCAAGTCGGGGGTCCTAGCGACATAACAAGGAGAGATTGCCAAAAGGCAAACATTCCCTTTAATGAGGGCTGAAGGCTCAATGTGTCACATCCCCCCCCTCTCTCCGAACTCCTCATCAGGTTTTACACCAGATCCAGGTGTCGCTGCCCTTTAGGGGTCACCAAGTGACCATATTGTCAGCCGGAATTGAGGGCCGCTGTGAATTAAAGGGACGGTCGCAGGTTCTCATCTCTTCACAGCCCCAATAATTTGCCCTTTTCAACTTCCGCCAGCCCGCATGCTCTCCCGCTTCTCCCTGGTCCCTAACTAAGCCGGTCAAGGCCGAGCGCTTCCTGAAGTGCCGTAATTAACTACTCGTTGGCAGAATTATAAGGCGTTGGCGAGCCGGCCTGTAACATCTGCACAGGGACTGGGGGGGGGGGGCCCAGCTCACAAGCTCCATGTTATACACCCACTGACCTGAGATGTTAGGCCCTTCTTGTGGATCTTCTTGTAGATGATGGCGGGGCAGATGAAGCAGATCAGGCTCCCCATGGTGGCTCCTGTCAGACCCAGGATCGTCTCCACTAAAACACACAAAGAAGAAAATTTATTACACATTATTATACGTTCATTCATGTATAGAGGTATGAGATGCAGGACTGCAATCATTTACTAGTCAATGGGAGGACTAAGATTGGCTGCAGAGAGCACAGCAGTGTGAGGACATGAGGAATTTCATTAGCTACAATCCTGAAATATAAAATACACATATCACAGTCCTGCTGCTACAGACAAAACACACACAGGTCTGATTACACAGCTCTCCAAGGCCAGATCCTAACACTGCTTGCAAAGAGAACACAGCAAAGAAGTGTAAGGAGCCCCCCCCCCCCCAGTGCACCCTGAGAAGCTACAATCCTGGAATATATATCCATATATGACAGTCCTGCTGATATTAACAACATACACAAAGGTCTGATTACACATCTCTCCAAGGGTAATACATAACAATGGCTGCAATACATAACAATGGCTGCAGAGGGCACAGAGCACAGCAGTGTGAGGACACATCCCCAGTGCACTACAATCCAGGAATATATATCCATATATCACAGTCCTGCTGCTACTAACTACATACACAAAGGTCTGATTACACATCTCTCCAAGGGTAACATATAACACTGGCTGCAGAGGGCACAGAGCATAGCAGTGCCCCAGAAGCTATAATCCTGGAATATATATCCATATATCACAGTCCTGCTGATACCCTGTTTCCCCGAAAATAAGACAGTGTCTTATATTATTTTTTGCTCCTAAAGAGGCACTAGGTCTTATTTTCAGGGGATGTCTTATTTTTTTTTATGAACAAAAATTTACATTTATCATTGAACAAAAAATCAACTTCTCTAACATCCTTATGACTCTCCAAACTCTGAATTTCCTGCTGTATTTCTTGTGACTCCATTTCTATTAGAATCATTGGGCCCAATCTTCCATAAATGACCCTTCTTATCCTGGGAGCTGCTGGGATCACATTTGCAGCACAACAACCAGTGATTTAATTCCATGAATTCTTCCCCATGTCACAACCTTCTGCAGCAACTAAAACATTTACTAATAATAATGTATCGCATGGGGAGAGCTGCTGCAATGTCTGCCGCTAGGTCTTATTTTCAGGGGAGGCCTTATATTTCTAAGCCTGAACAAAATTGTACTAGGTCTTACTTTTGGGGGATGTCTTATTTTAGGGGAAACAGGGTATTAACAACATACACAAAGGTATGATTACACTTCTCTCCAGGGACAACACCTAACACAGAGCACAGCATTGTGAGGACACGCCCCCAGAAGCTACAATCCTGGAATATAAATCCATATATCACAGTCCTGCTGCTACTATACCGACAATACCTTAGTGTCTGACAGATTCATTTTAAAAGGAAATCTATTAACCCCTTCCTATTCTGTTCTGAAAACGCATACACCCAAACGCCTAACCCACAGCCGCATTATTATAAAGATGTCAAAGGGAAGACTCCGACCCCAGGAGTTTTAACCATTAGACGCCTATAGACCACCGCATCTAATAAGGGGGCTCCCTCTGCGCCTACAAAAGTCACATCACTTTGCAGTTACAAAACAAACCGACTATTGGATCAGACTGGGTCATCGCCCATAGTCAGCGCTGTTTATGGACTCCTCATAGGCCTCATAGCTGCTCCACCCTCCGCCGGTCGGACCCACCGACTCCGGTTCTGTCTGAAAAGCGCCTTACATTGATGCCTGTTGGCTCGCCCTGTCTGTTTCGGGCTGAGTCACCCCAATGCTGCCAGTATATTGCAGGGTCTCGTAAGAAAGACACAGATTTTATTTGTGGCGTTTGCCAGGCGCGTGTTGTAACCTCACAGCGTGAATCAGACTCGGAGCCAAGTCACAGCAGTGTTGGCACCGGGGGCACGGTCTGGTCTCCCCCTTGTGTATGGTGGGGGAGGACACACTGGGAGCTCACTGTGCAGCTTCTGTACAACGCAATATCTGAAGGCTTCACCTAGGGGGTGCTGTTTATCAAGAAGAGCCTGCTGCTCCTCTGGAATACAGCCAGTCACTTAGAGAAGAGTCAGTTTTTAACATTTTATGTGAATTTCGAGTTACTTTAAAGTATAATGTATTTGTAAAAAAAAAAAATCTCTGGAAAGGCGTTATTTTAACTCAGAGTCTTGACTGAAGGTCTGTAAATTACCGTTTGGTATCAGGATTCCCCCCATCATGGTGCCAAAGACGACAACCAAAGTCAGGGCTTTGAAGCGTAGGGGTGGCATGTATCCTCCGGCTGCAAAGGTCCCATCTTTTTGCTGGAACAAAAAATGTAAAAAAACGGTTACGACCCTTATAATTTTGGGGTGTGGGGCTCCCCAACCTTGGTTTGCAATGCACTGCATTCCCTGGGTTTGGGTGGCTCCCCTTCTCTTTGTAATGTGGTCATCTCTCCAGCAATTTGCACCACACCACCAGAATCCCCATTAATCCACATGGGCTTTTAAAGGGATTATCTCAAGCTTCCATGTTATCCCCCTATCCACAGTGCAGTGGATCTACAGGGACCCCCACTAATCATGGGAATGGGGTCACATTAATGAATGAAATAAAAAGTTACTGATCAGCCCTGCTGCTCCATTCACTGTCTAGGGGAACAGAAGAGAGAATGAATCGAGGGGCAGTGCTCACGCTTAAAGAAAATCTACCATCACAATCCATCATGATAAACCAGGGACACTTACTCATAGATCCAGGCACCGGGACTGTGATAATCCGCTGATATTTAAATTATGCAAATGAGTCAGAAGGGCTCCAGGGGGTGTTGCCAGTGCCCTTCCATACTGTAGCTACAAAGACTGAAACACTGTCTCAGCCACTCTGCTCCCTCAGCACTCTTCCCGCCCCGCTGTAATCTCACACAGTGGGAGGGGGGAAGTGCTTCTGCACAGTGTAACAGCATGTGAAGCTACAGCACGGAGGGGCTCTGGTAACACAGCCAGAGCCCTTCAGGCTCATTAATATAATTTTAAAAGTTTATTTTAGAAGGAAGGAGGCCAGGGATAACAAATCTAAGAGCATCACCACAGTCACGGTGCCTGGATCTGAGTAATTGTCTCTGGTTTATCACAATTAATTTTCTTTAAAGGGCAGGGGTGGTAGGTGGATGAATGGGACGTGAGGATAGCCCTTTTTGGGCTAATCCTCACGTCCCGGCTATCTTTTAGAAAAGTTTATTGCAGGCATATGCAAATTTATTTATGCGGCTACTGGGGTGTGGAGTAGCCGGACACGAGGCTACTAGTCGCGGCTACTCCACGCCCCAGTAGCCACGTTACTCTGCCTACCATTTAATCTTCGTCCGAATCCCCCGGCATCTGCGGCCTTCTGCGCATGCGCAGTAGCGCCGGCCCTGGAGCCGCGGCCGTGCAGCCGAAGGCCTGCGTTCTGCGCATGTGCAGAACGGAGGGACTAGGACGAGGGTCGTAGCTGCGTGCCGAAGATTAAACGATAGGCGGAGTAACGTGGCTACTAAGGGTGTGGAGTAGCCGCGACTAGTAGCCTCATGTCCGGCTACTCCACGCCCCAGTAGCCGCATAAATAAATTAGCATATGCCTCCAATAAAGCTTTCTAAAAGAAACCCGGGATGTGAGGATTAGCCCAAAAAGGGCTATCCTCACGTCCCATTCATCCACCTACCGCTTCTACCTTTATAGGTAGAATCGGGGTGGTAGATTCCCTTTAACCTTCAGCTGTATTGGATAGGGGAAATAAGGACCCCTGTTCCTGTGATTGGTGGGACCCCAAGTATTCGGATCTCCATTGACCAACATGTACCGTGTATATAAGGGAACGCTGCATATCTACCTGCAGCGTCCTGTACTCACTTGTTGCTCAAACAGCAGTGTGTTCAGGGCTTGTCTGCAGGGCAGGATCATCATGGGAAACCCTACAGCCACCGACATCATGAATCCCACCCGGATCATCTCCGTCACCAGGTTTGAAGGAAAGTTCACCAGCACGTTACCGGCAATGGTGTCCGTAAAACTCACGTAGCCAAAGAAACCAACCTGGGGACCAGAGCGGAGGGCGTTAGGGTGTATAACCTGGAATTACATGCATTATCACACTCCTGACTCTAGGGGGCAGTGTTGCAGGAAATACATAGGACCCCTCTATATATATAGCTGCTGGTGGGCGCCATGGCTCCTGCGGCTGGTGAATATTCTTACCAACACGTAGAATCCGGTCACCACATTCAGGGACGAGGCAAAGATGGAGCTCATGGTCTTGACGGACGGCTCGTCCAGGCTGTCGTACGTGGGGAGGACTTGTCTATGGGGACAAATAAGGACTTCGTTATAAAGCGGAGAACGCTGAGCTGCTTTTGGAGGGAAACAGTCATATTTTTATAATCCTGGACATCCCCTTTAAGAGCAAACGTCAGCCGTTATATACAGCACAGTCATAGAGAAAAATAGAATGTAACTTCTTCAATCGCACTGGGAATTTGTACTCACACTGCTGTGCTCTTAGCTCCGAGCATGGGGCTGCTGCTCGGGTGTTGTGGGTTGAATTCTTTATCGGTCACCCAGAGGGGAGGATCTGCTGAGCAGCTCAAAGAAGTGAGCTCAGAGCACAGCAGTGTGAGGAAAATACCCAGTTACTATCCACAGTCCTGCTGCTACATAAATACACAATGGCATGGTTATATAGATCTCCAGGAACAATAGCTACAATGTCTTCTTTGCAGAAAACACAGAGCACAGCAGTGTGAGAAGCTACAACCCTGGAATATAAATCCATAGATCACAGTCCTGCTGCTACTAACAAGATACACCAAGGTCTGATTTAACAGATCTCTAGGGACAATACCTAACACTGTCTGTAGAGAACACAGAGCACAGCAGTGTGAGAGGCTACAATCCCGGAGTATAAACCCATTTTTACATTTCTGCTGCCACAGTAAGATATGGTTATGGTTATACTACCTAACAATGCCAAAACTTACTATACGCAGCGCGCTTACTCCCTATACGCAGCGCGCTTACTCCCTATGCTCCGGGTACAGGTATACAGCAGTCTGTACTGTGCTCCGGGTACATGTATACAGCAGTCTGCACTGTGCTCCGAGTACAGGTATACAGCAGTCTGTACTTGGTTCCTGGGCCCAATGTGGCCACACCTTCTGGACTCCACCATGATGCCATGGCAGTACCTTGGTAAGAAGTCAGGGGTACGTTGCGGCACGTCATCTAATGGTACTACACAAAGAAATTTTGAAAATGGAACTCAAACCTCCTTACATTAAGGCGCTGACGCCTGACAGTTACACATCCTGCCATAAACCATACATATCATATAATGCAGTGTCTCTGCTGATCTTCAGTCCCGATCATCGTCTCAGGGTCCCGGCATTGATTTGGTTAAGTTCCCCTGTACAGGGGGCCCAGAGAACAATGCAGGGGCTCCCAAGGAGTGGACGGTGTTAATTTACCTTACAGCGGAGGAAAGAAGTTTTCACTTAAGGCCATTAGAGAACTGACAGCAGATTTATGCCTCATCCCTGCTCCTCTCCATGATAAACACTTTCATCATTTTTATTGAATGTTGTCATTGGATCGTCCTGTTCTCGGTGTACAGTATGTGATAGCGGAGACAGGCGCAGACATTCCACAGACAGCCAGGAGGCGCCACTCCTATATACTGCCATATACAAGGGCATTGTAGGGGTAGAGCATCTACCCTGTGGGGAGCTATCGGATGTAGGGGGCAGTATTATAGTAGTTATATTCTTGTACATAGGGGGCAGTATTATAGTAGTTATATTCCTGTACATAGGAGGCAGTATTATAGTAGTTATATTCTTGTACATAGGTGGGCAGTATATTGTAGTTTACATTCTTTGTACAGGGGCATAGTATTATAGTAGTATATTTCTTTGGACATAGGGGGCAGTATTATGTAGCGTTATATTCTTGTACATAGGGGCAGTATTATGTAGTTTATTCTTGACATAGGGAGGCAGTATTATAGTAGTGTTATATTCTTGTTCAGGAGGGGCAGTATTATAGTAGTATATTCTGTCACATAGGGGCAGGTATTATAGTAGTTATATTCTTGTACATAGGGGCGAGTATTATAGTAGTTATATTCCTGTACATAGGGTGGATGCATATTATAGTAGTTATATTCTTATGACATAGGTGGGACGTATTATAGTAGTTATATTCTTGCTATAGGGGGGCAGTTATCTAGTAGTTATATTCTGTTACATAGGGGCCGTATTTATAGTAGTTATATTCTGGATATAGGGGGCAAAGTATCATGATAGTAGTTATATACTTGTTACATAGGGGCAGTATTACTAGTAGTTTCTGTACATAGGGGGGCCAGTTTATAGTAGTTATATTCCTGTACATAGGGGCAGTATTAAGTCTTTATATTCTATGTATGTAAGGGGGCAGTATTTAGTAGTTATATTCCTTGTACATAGGGAGCGAGTATTCTTCTAGTAGTAGTCTTCTTGTTACATTCGGCACGTATTATAGTAGTTCTATTCCTGTACATAGGGGGATATTAATAGTAGTTATCTTTGTACATACGGGGGCAGTATTATAGTAGTTATATTCTTGTAATAGGGTGGGGGCAGATATAGTAGTTATATCTGTACATAGGGGGCCGTATTATAGTAGTTAATTCTTGTAGTATAGGGGGACAGTATATAGTAGTTATATTCTGGTACATAGGGGCAGTATTTAGTAGTTATATCTTGTATATAGGGGGCAGTATTAGTAGTATTATTCCTGTACATAGGGGCCGTATGTATATAGTGTATCTTAGTAGAGAGTTTTTAGTTATATCTTGAAATAAGGCGGGCAGTTTATAGGTAGTAATATCTGTCTACATTAGGGGGCTGTCTTATAGTAGTATTCTACATAGGGGGCGAGTATTATATAGGTATATTCGTGTACATCGGGCGGGCTTAGTATTATAGTAGTTATATTCTTGTACATAGGGTGCAGTATTATAGTAGTTATATTCTTGTACATAGGGTGCAGTATTATAGTAGTTATATTCTTGTACATAGGGTGCAGTATTATAGTAGTTATATTCTTGTACATAGGGGGCAGTATTATAGTAGTTATATTGCTGTACATAGGGGGCAGTATTATAGTAGTTATATTCTTGTACATAGGAGGCAGTATTATAGTAGTTATATTCTTGTGCATAGGAGGCAGTATTATAGTAGTTATATTCTTGTACATAGGGGGCAGTATTATAGTAGTTATATTCTTGTACGTAGGGGCCAGTATTATAGTAGTTATATTCCTGTACATAGGGGGCAGTATTATAGTAGTTATATTCTTGTACATAGGGGGCAGTATTATAGTAGTTTAATTCTTATACATTGGGGTAGTGTTAAGTTATTTTACTGTAGAAAGGAGGGATATTTAAAGTAGTTATGGGTAGAACAGTAGAGGAATGGGTTAATTA
>CM033646.1:3698343-3763940 GCA_019512145.1 Engystomops pustulosus | reverse complement strand
CAGAGCAAAAATTCAGTAAATATAAAAGTTATGTGTAATTATAGTGACATACAAGGAGCAAAGACTAAACCACACAGTATATAAGACTGTAACCTGTTGTGATCGATATTCTTCTCCATCAAATTCAGTATTATAGTAGTTATATTCCTGTACATAGGGGGCAGTATTATAGTAGTTATATTCTTGTACATAGGGGGCAGTATTATAGTAGTTATATTCCTGTACATAGGGAGCAGTATTATAGTAGTTATATTCCTGTACATAGGGGGCAGTATTATAGTAGTTATATTCTTGTACATAGGGGGCAGTATTATAGTAGTTATATTCTTGTTTCCTCACGTCCCATTCATCACCTACTCACCGCTTCTTACCTTAGAGGTAAATCGGGGTGGTAGATTCCTCTCCCTTTAACCTTCGATGTATTGGATAGGGGAAATAAGGACCCCTGTTCTGTGATTGGTGGACCCCAAGTATCGGATCTCCATTGACCACATGTACCTGTATATACGGGAAACGCTGCATATCTACTGCAGCGTCCGGTAACTCACTTGTTGCTCAACAGCGTGTTTTCATGGCTTGTCTGCAGTGCAGGATCATCATTGGGAAACCCTACATCCACCGACATCAGAATCCCACCCGGATCATCTCCGTCACCAGGTTTTGAAAAAGTTCACCAGCACGTTACCGGCATGGTGTCCTGTAAAACTCACGTAGCCAAAGAAACCAACCTGGGGACCAGAGCGGGGGTGTTGGGTGTATAACCTGGACATTACATGATTATCCACTCCTGACTGTAGGGGGCAGTGTTGCGGAAATAATGAGACCTCCTCTATATATAGCTGCTGGTGGGCGCCATGGCTCCTGCGCCGTGAATATTCTTAACCAACAACGTAGAAATCCGGTCACCACATTCCAGGGACGAGGCAAAATGGAGCTCATGTTCTTGACTGACCGGCTCGTCCCAGGCTGTCATAGGTTGGGGAGACTTGTCTATGGGGACAATAAGGGACTTCGTATAAGCGGAGAACGCGAGCTGCTTTTGGAGGAAACGTCATATTTTTCTCGCTGGACATCCCTTTAAGAGCAACGTCAGCCGTTATATACAGCCAGTCCAAGAGAAAATGAATTAACTTCTTCAATCGCACTGGGAATTTGTACTCACACTGCGGTTGCTCTTAGCTCCAGCATGGGGCTCTGCTCGGGTGTTTGTGGGTGAATTCTTTATCGGTCACCCTAGGGGGGATCTCTGCTAGCAGCCAAAGAGTGCGCTCAGAGCACAGCATTGTGAGGAAAATCCCCAGTTACTATCCCCATTCCTGCTGCTACATAAATACCCAATGGCATGTGTATATAGATCTCCAGAACAATCGCTACACTTCTTCTCTGCAGAAACACCAGAGCACATCAGTGTGATGATAGCTACAACCCTGGAATATAAATCCATAGATCACAGTCCTGCTGCTAAACAAACCAAGATACACCAAGGTCTGATTTAAAAACAGATCTCTAAGGGACAATACCTAACCCTGTCTTGTAGAGAACACAGAGCACCGTGCGCTTACCCACTACGCACAGTGCGCTTACCCACTACCCAGTGCCTTACCCATCGCATCATGCGCTTACCCACTACATGCCTACACGCACAGTGCGCTTACCCACTCGTACAGTGCGCTTACCCCCGTACGCACATGCGCTTATCGCCCCGTCACATCCGTGCGTCTTACCACCTACGCCTGTCGCGCATTACTCTCACCCTAACGCACAGTGCGCTTACCACTACGCACAGTGCGCTTACCCACTACGCACAGTGCGCTTACCCCCTACGCACAGTGCGCTTACCCACTACGCACAGTGCGCTTACCCACTACGACCCCCCGTCCGCTTACCCCCTCGCTCGTGCCTACCCCCTACCCTCACTATCCTTTGCCTTTCCCACTGCCCCCTACCGCCCCACCCTGCAGTGCTGCTTACCCACTACGCACAGTGCGCTTACCCCCTACGCACAGTGCGCTTACCCATCCACAGTCGACCCTACGCACAGTGCTCTTACTCACTAACGCAACAGTATTTTACTCCTACCACAGTGACGCTTACTCACTACCAACAACAGTTACGCTTACACCTCCTACACACATACCTCTACCACTACACACATTACGCTTGCCTTTAAACTCACTACAACCACGTACAACGCTTACTCACTACACACAGTACGCTTACTCACTATACACAGCTACGCACTACTACACGATCAGTACGCTTACTCACTATAGGTGCAGGCTGTGATACAAAATCCCTTTAAATTACAGTGGTTTTTATGGTCGCATCAATAAAGATTTATTTTTAATATCCCTCCTTCCTGCAACTCAAAGAAAACATGTTTTATCTATATCCATGGAAAGGCGCCTCCTTAACCTTCTCACAGCTGAGAGTTTGTGACATTGCTACCAGTCTAGATAATGCTCTGGGTTATATTTTACTGACCGTGGTATATTGAAACAAACTGGGACGTGACAGATTATGGTTTAGACTGGAAACAAGTGTAACAAACCCTCAGCTGTGAGAAGCAAAAGTTGTTTTTAGCTTTTGTTTTGGGCAAAGACAGCAAGCAGAGATCCTGAAAAAGGAGAGAAATGGAAAAAAAATAATAGCATAGAAAAAAATAATAAATTGCAGAACTTTTCTGATTAATGGATCCAGCAGGGGCTTCCCACAATCCCCCTGTAGCTCGGCATTCACACTGCGCTCCCTCTCCTCCTGAGATTTCCAGAGACTGTGCAATGTTAACATTTCATTATGAACGTGTGAGAAAATGAACGAGCTGCCTCTGGATGTGAGAGGCCGGGGCAGGCGCTGACAGATGACGGGACGCCATGGCTGTGCAACCGGCAGCTACACAGGGGGCGGGCAGCAAAGAGGCACCAAGGATTACAGCCGCCATAGGGGTAATGTTACTGTAGTGGCCCTTAAAGGGATCCCGTCAACAGGTTTTACCCCACTAAACTACCGGCCCCTGTAGGAAAAGGGGAGGCGGTGTGGAGGGGGGGCGGAAGGGTGAAAAGGGGATACGAAAAGTTACGGATATGAGAGAGGGACGAGAGAGGAATATTGGGAGTGGGCGGATAGGGTAATAGTGGGGTGAGGAGGTTGTGGGGGAGCGCTGGGTTGGTGAAGGAAAAGATGTAGGGGGGTGAAGGGCAGAAGGGTTTCAGTTGCATGTAGGGAAAGGGTGGTAGGAAAGGGGCAACAACTAAAGGAGATGCCGCAGGGGGGCGAAAAGGGGGATGGGGGGTGGGGGGGACGGATGAGACATGGGAGGGGGGGAGAGAGATTGGAAAGAAACAGAGTTAGGGAAGCAGGCGACAGTACAAGGGTTGGTAGTCAACTTAAAGAGGTGGTAGAAGGGCGGAGAATCTCGGAGGGAAAAAGGGGGAAAAAGGGAGGGAAGGGGGAGGCGGTGGGAGTGAGGATGGAGAGGGAAGTAAAAAAGATGGAACTGGGGAGGACAAGGGGGAAAGGTGGGAGAGGGGGAGAGGGATAGAGGGAGAAGAGGAAGGGAGCGGGGGAAGTTATGTAAGGGATGAAACGTTCTGATGATACAACCGCGTTACCTTATATATATAAAAACAAAAAATCTCCTCCAGAGTCGTCAGAAGAGTCTATTTTTACCCGAGATGAGTCAAGGGAAGGAGCATTACTCCAGACGCATCTTCCGTTCTGTAGCACCTAGAATCATGCTGCTGGTGCCATATTAAATACGAGAATGTCATCTTTCAGATGACATCAGAACCCGGAGATATCGGCAGTTAAAAGTGTTTTCAGTGAATTGGGTTTTCATTTAAAGCTCACTTTATGGGCGTATCTAATACTGCTGTGCTCTTAGCTCTCTGCAGGTAGTGTTAAGTATTGTCCCGGGAGATCTGTTTAATCATACTTTCCATACTTCCGAGTAGAAGATGGAGTAGACTTCTTGGCAGAATTGTAAAACATCCATGGTGGAGGAGTAGAATGCACAGAGCACAGCAGTGTCAGGTCCATGTCTTCTTAGTTACTGATCAACATATATGGTAGAGGTAGAAGCAGGGGGATGAGAAAGTGAGTGATGAGCTGTAATAGCCTATTAGATGCCACCCAGCTTTCCCAGAAGCCTGATCATTGGTCACACATTACAGAACCAGCGTGATGATATGTATATGTAGTGCCCCCATCTGATGGGGGGGGGGACACAGGCCGCCACGTCACTGTCACCTCCTGTGACAAGCGCTGCCCGCTGAATGAGGCCTGTCAGCGAGACTTCCAGGATTGCAAACACTTAGTGAAGGTGCTGAGAGACATATGGCATCTCCCCACCCCCCATCGTAAAGCCCTGATCCCTTTACAATCAAAGCCCCGGCAACAGGATGAAGTTCTACAAGCCGGGCCATGAAATCCGATCCTGATGACACCAAACGGGAAGCGCGCCCACGGCTCTGCCACCGGGAGACCTCGTAAAGCCATCACTTTGAAGAACTTTCTAATCGTTTTACGGCCTCTCTATCAGGGACGTGGGTCCTGCAGTTCCGGCTCCGGTGCGCGGTGATGTGTGACAGACGCCCGTGGGGGCCTAGGGACTGCATTGAGATGTAATAACCTAGCACGGCCACTGTACAATGGATGGAGCCTGCTGCCTGAGGCTCTGCCTACTGTAACCAGGAGGAGCCATGTGTCTGATCCCAATAGTCACAGCCTGGTTCTGAGGGTCCAAACAAGCAAATAGAAATGTATGGGATGTGTCAGCAGGTAGGACAATACCGCAGCCATCTGGAGAGATGTGTAATCATACTGTAGTGTATGCTGTTAGTAGCAGCAGGACTGTGAAATATGGATTTATATTCCATGTCTGTAGTGTGTACTCACATGTTGTAGCTCTGGTGAAGGCAGTGTTAGTTTATTGTCCTGGAGAGACTTGTCACTCAGACTTTTGTGTATGATGTTTGTAGCAGCAGGACTGTGATATATGGATTGATATTCCAGGATTGTAGCTTCTCCAAGTGCACTGGGGGCATGTCCTCACACTGCTGTACAGTGTTCTCTGCAGCCAGTATTAGCTATAGTCCCTGGAGAGCTATGTAATCATAACATTGTGTATGTTGTTAGTAGCAACAGGACTGTGAAATATGGATTTATATTCCAGGATTGTAACATCTGGGGGCATGTCCTCTCACTGCGGCCTTGAGATCTTGAAACGTCGTTAGGCCTGTATCTGTAAAAGTGTTGTACATCCTTACCACTTTGTATGATGTTAGTAGCAGCAGGACTGTGATATATGGATTTATATTCCAGGATTGTATATCCAAGTGCACCGGAGGTGTGTCCTCACACCACTGTGCTCTGCGAGATCTTCAGCCAGTATTAGGTATTGTACCTGGAGCGATGTATAATCATTCTGCGGTGTACGATGTTAGTAGCATCAGGATTGTGATATATGGATTTATATTGCAGGATTGTAGATTGTTCAAATGCACCGAGGATCATGTCCTTACACTGCTGTGCTCTGTGCTCTCTGCAGCTAGTGTTCGAAATTGTCCTGAGAGACGTGTAATCATAACTCTGTGCATGTTGTTAGTAGCAGCAGCACTGTAAAATATACACCTATATTCCAGATTGTAGCATCTCCAGGGGGAGTGTCTTTTAGCAGTGACTGCTGTAGTCTTCAACCAGAAGCCTGCAACAGTTTTAACTCAGCTATAAAGTAGGTCAATGCAGAGAGTCCACATCAGCAGCAAGTTGTCGCGGAAACACACAGAACAAAAAAGAAAACAAAAAAAAAAGGTACAAAACAGTAAATAATCTACAAATAAATCCATATATCACAGTCCTGCTGCTACTAACAACTTAAAAGAATGATTACACATCTCTCCAGGGACATCACCTACACGGTCACACCTGCTGACAGGTTTCCTTTAAGACCATACACTGCTACACCGTGCTGTAACAGGAATAACAAACTAATCTCCAGTATATTCACAGCGAGGAAGATAAGGAATGGAGATACTTACGACTGGCAAGCAAAGGACATGCCGAAGATCGGTATGCAGCGGAAGACTCCCTCGAAGCGCACATAGCTGACCTCCTTCATCCACTCACCCCGGAAGAGGCCATGCTTGAAGGAGGACAGGATAATCTGTGTGCAGAGAGACCAGGATATAAGGCTGGGGGGGTCACAGTGTAATAATGTATCCCCTCCCCCCCTACACATTCCTGCAGATACCCAGGCCCTTCTCCGGGTCATGAACATTATATAAGAATAACGTGACTGCACTGGGTGGATTCGGGAAACATGCGTGACCCTGCCTTTTACCCTGCATATATCACACGCAGCCGAGCTGAACGTCCTGAGGCACCAGCCGGGGCCCAGAGGGAAACTACCTGGGGCAAAGCTTGGCATCAATATAAGAATAACAGGTAGTGGGGGCTCTGCATTGTGCCTGGTATCAGGGGGGAATGCGTCTATGGGCGGAGCTTTGGACAGAGAGCCCCTCCCACCACACATCTTAGCCTAATGTCAAGAACACTGTTACAAGATACCCCTCGACAACAGTGCTGGAAATTTATAGTCATTAATTAATCAAGGGAATGTTAGATAATATTACGTTTCGCGGGGAATCTAGTTAATTATCATGTGAAATATTGATCATACATGAGGGGGCAGTATTATAGTTATTCTACATGGGGCGTTAATATTATTGTCGGGGGCGTGTAATGAGTTTAGGCATCATGGTAGTATTGACATGGACAGTATAATACTAAAGTACATTGGCGTAGAATAGTAGTTTATCTTGTACATAGGGACGAAGTATTATAGTAGTTATTCCACTGAATTCGCTATAGTAACTGAATAGGGGGAAAAATGTAAACATTCATAGGGATATAAGTAGTATGTCTGATAGGCATTTGGATCTTGTACATAGGAGCGGGATAGTATACAGGCCATACGTAGTTATATTCCTTGTACATCGGGGGTCATTATAGTATATGTCTTTACTATGGGCGTTCTGGTTATACCGACCTAGGGGGTAGTCATTAATAGTAGTTATATTCCTGTACATCAGGGGGCATGAATAGTAGTTATATTCTTGTACACAGGGGGCAGTAATATAGTAGTTATATCTGACATAGGGGGCAGTATTATAGTAGTTATATTCCTGTCAAATAGAGGGCAGTATTTAGTGTTATATTCTTGTAATAGGGGGCAGTATAATAGATAGTTATATTCGGTTAACCATAGTGGGACATATATAGTAGTATAGTATTGTACTAGGGGGCATGCTATTATAGTTAGTTATATTATCTGTACATAGGGCAGTAGTTAAGTGTTATATCTGTACATACGGGGCAGTATTATAGAGTTATATTCTCTGGACATAGGGGGCAGTATTTATAGGTTATATTCCTGTACATAGCGAGTGGCAGTATTAGATTTATATTCCTTACATAGGGAGTAGTATTATAGTATTCATTCCTGTACATAGGGGTCAGTATTATAGTAGTTATAATCGCTGTACATAGGGGAGCAGTATTATAGTAGTGATATTCCTGTACACTTCAGGGGGCCAGTAGATAGTAGTTATTATTTTACATAGGGCAGTATTCATAGTAGTTATTTCTGTGTAATAGGGGGTCAGTATATAGTTATATTCACGTACATAGGGGGTAGTTATATAGTAGTTATAGTCCTTGTACATAGGGGGCAGTATTAAGTAGTTTATATTCTTGATACATAGGGGGCAGTATTATCAGTAGTTCAAGATTCCGACATATGGCAAAGTAGCCGTAGTTTATATTCCTGTACATAGGGGGCAGTATTATAGTAGTTATATTCTTGTACATAGGGGCAGTATTATAGTAGTTATATTCTTGTACATAGGGGCAGTATTATAGTAGTTATATTCTTGTACATAGGGGGCAGTATTATAGTAGTTATATTCTTGTACATAGGGGCAGTATTATAGTAGTTATATTCTTGTACATAGGGGCAGTATTATAGTAGTTGCACAGGAGTCAATTCAAGTAAGCCGTGTACTTACCACAAACATAAAAATAGTGTAAAACATAAGCGCCATGGCACTAAAAGACTGTATGGACGCCATCATGTTACGTTGCAGGCTGAGTGGTAGGACGATGCACAGTGAAACCATGAACAAGAGAAAAATGCGAAAACCTTCTGTCACCTTGAGGAGAAAACAAACAAAAAAAAAATTAAGAACCTTCATTATACTCATTGTCATACCCACTTTAGGAGTGTAAGGCCTGCATGGTAGATAGCCGCGGGTCTGGTGGGAACCTGCTCCTCTGGTTTTTAATAGCAGGGCAGGGGCAGCCTTGTGGTTCTGTGTGAGATGCACATTAGACATCACCTAGAATAGTCTAGAGCACCGTGAAATAGACATGGTCCAATTTACCTGCATTCCAAGTAACCGTGCAAAGAAGGAGGAACCGAGGTCTCCAATCACAACATAGAAGGCGATGCAGGTCCCCAACATTAGGCCGATCATACTGTGGAAGACAGCAAGATGAATGTGCAGAAGAAACCTGAACTTAAGTTATTATTTAAGGGGGGTGGCGTGTGCAGGAATATAATCAAGTACCTCCTTACACTGGAGGACCCGCTATGTAGCTACAAGCCCATACATTTTAATGTGAATTGTGCAATGCTTTACTTCCCCACAAGGGGTGCTGCAAGGAAGCTGAGCACTTGGCAGGTTTCAGCCAATCGGTGGGATCCAAGAAGATGACATCACAGCTTACCTGGTCTCCACCAACATCTTCCCTGCCTTCCCATAGGCATGAAAAGCTGCAAAAAAAAGATACACAGAATCAGGACAATATGAGATGTGAATATCACTGACCGGACAGACAGCAGAAAGTAAGAGGATTATTTTTGTTGCACATACAACCCCATTAGGCATCATATAATATGTTAAAGCATCACTGGGTCTCAGAAGCGAACCCCCCACAATTAAATACCAGCAGCTAAAAACATTGGAAATGGAAATGAAACGTTGGAAATGCTAGATAAAGATCCAGTTCCTGCTTATAATTTAACTGCCTCTAAGTCCAGTTCTGTAGCTTGTAGAACCACAAGAACCTGCTGTGGGCTGAAAGATGAGATCTGCATCTTTAATATTCTTACCGAGACCCGCGTAGGTCCGCCGCTTGCTCATGCTGGCCGTTTTCACCAGGAACATACAGGACTGATGGGTCATCCAGCAGCAGAGCATGAGGAGAAGGATGCCCAGCACAAAGCCGCACTGCAAGAGAAGACACAGCGTGAGAGGACACGGCCCAGAACATGGCACCTCCCACCAGGAGTTACAGCACAGTGCGGGGGCCCAGAACATGGCACATCCCACCAGGAGTCATGGCACAGTGCTGGGGCCCAGAACATGGCACATCCCACCAGGAGTCACAGCACAGTGCAGGGGCCCAGAACATGGCACATCCCACCAGGAGTTACAGCACAGTGCGGGGGCCCAGAACATGGCACATCCCACCAGGAGTCACAGCACAGTGCAGGGGCCCAGAACATGGCACCTCCCACCAGGAGTCACAGCACAGTGCCGGGGCCCAGAACATGGCACATCCCACCAGGAGTCACAGTACAGTGCAAGGGCCCAGAACATGGCACTCCCCCAAAATTGCACTATTTTGAATTTTTTTTTTTATTACGATTTGTTGACAAATAAAAAACCATTTTATTTGGGTGTTTTTTTTTTTGCAATATTTTATTATTGAACTTGTCTGTAAGTGCGATTGACCCTTGTGGTTTTGTGTCTAATCTGATTGGTTGCTGCCCTCGTGATGGTCTTTTTTCCTGTCTTTGTATTTTTTCCCTTTTTTTATGTCCCAATTTCCTTGTGCTTCTTGTTGTTTATTCTGCCTGGATTGCTACAAAATAACTTGGGTTTTTTGCAATTATTAAAGTTATTTTTGGGAGAAATACACTATTATTTTTTCGTGTTATTGTTCTATTCTGCTTGGCTCTTTGGAAGTAAGGGACCAAGTGTTTAAATCCTGACTGTGTGCCCTTTACTGAATATATATATTTTTAAAATTGAAATCATATATAAAATATATTGATCTGAAAAAAACTCAATGTAACATCAACTTGCCACCTTCACATTTTTGGTAATTTTGGGTCCCCAGCCCAAAAATAAGCTTTTGCTTATTGCCTCCTTAGTATTGCGTCCGTCCATGCCAGGTTTCCGATAAGCCTTCGGTTCAGTATTACTGACCAGTGTACTTGTTTGCCTAGACCCTAGAGTTTTTTTTTTTTTGAAATTTTTTTCAAGAGTCAATAAAGAATACTATTTTGTCCCTGTTTAATATATTTTGCACTTGATCCCTAAATATAATTTATCCAGTATCGAAAAGAGGAGAATAACTATTTAGTAGCAGATAATGGCGGGGTTTCAACTGGTGGGCTCCTCATGAATCGAGTGAACAGCAAGGTGGGGGTCAGCAGTGCTCCAACATGCACTCCGGCTTGCAAGCAGGTGAGTTCATGGTGGTGCAGTGTGATGGCTGCTTGCGTTGAGTGTCAGTGCTCTGGTATGCCCATGGTTACATTCAGATTGAGGATTGCCCTGTTCCTCTGTCCCCGGGTGGCTTTCTGCTCATGAGGAAGCTCTGTGCAGTCCCGCCTCCCCTTCTAAGGGGCTCTGTGTGTTTGGGCCTGGTCACCCCCAACTTGTGTGGCACCTGGACCTGTGGTGTGAGGGTCCACCTTGATCCTGTGTATACCCTTTTGGCTGGCCCTCACTTAAAAATGATGTGCATGAGCGGCTGTCAATCTGTCGGTTCCCGTGCAACAACCCGCGCAGCGGCTGGGAGCCACGGTAGTGGCCCGGAATTTTTTAGTTTTTACAGGAATGCTACCACCTCGGCTGAAGCTTGTATGCTATGAGCCTGCTGAGATGCATGCATTAACCTATGCAGCCCCTTAGGTCATTGCATACAGCCCTTCATACAGGTGGTAGATGCCCTTTAATGCGGACATAGGAGGGCAATGTGGGACACTAAACCACTCGAATACCCTGCGGACATGTGGGTAGTTGTCTGGATAGTGTCCCACATCGCGTCAGTCAGGTTGTGTCTTTAAGCACAAAATACTGGTAAAGTTGTGTTAGTCTTCTACCTATGATTGGATAAAATCCTCATGTGTATCCTTTGTGTGTACCCGGAGGGCAGTTATTTTTTTAAAGTGGTAAGGGTACCTGTCCTATGAATCTTTCATCCGTATCAGGGCGCCATCTACATTGTCTAGAGGAAGCGGCTGGTGCAGCGTGCGTCTAACCGATCAGTTTATTTTGAGTGACAGGGCTATCTTGAATTAGAGAGTCTCCGTTAACATCCGAAGGTTGGCACTATTTGTGGGCAATGGTCTGACGTACTGTGGCTCATGGTGGTGATCTGACATTAATGCCCTATTATTGTGGTTGCATTCTAGGGCCCCCGCACAGTGCTGGATTTGGTTGATAAATTCCGTTGCCATGTTTGGGTCCCTCCACGGGCTCAGATTCCTGGTGGATTGTGCCAGGTTCTGGGCCCCTGCATGTTGTTTGTTGTTTTTGTGACTCTGGGTGGGATTGGGTGCCTGTTGTCAGGGCCCCTGACCGTGCTCGTGACTCTTGGTGGGATTTGTGCCAATCATGTTCTGGGCCCCTGCACTGTGCATATGTGACTCTCGGGTGGGGATGTGCCATGTTCTGGGCCCGCTGCACGGTAGCTGGATCATCGTGTGGGACTTTTATGATGCCAGTTCTGGGCCCTGCAGTGTGCTGGGAAATTCTGGTGGGAAGGCCATGTTTCTGGGCACCCTGCACGTGCTGTGGACTCTCCTGGTGGGCATGTGCCATGTGTTCTGGGGCCCCCGACCGGCTGGGGACTCTGGTTGGGTATGTGCCATGTTTCGGGCCCCTGCACTGTGCTTGTGACAGCACGAGGTGGGAATGTGCATGTTGTTCTGGGCCCCTGCAACTGTGTGTGACTTTATGGTGGGTGTGCCATGTTTGGGCCCCTTGCACAGTGCTGCTGAATCCTGGTTGGGGATGGTGCAATTGTTATGGGCCCTGCACTGTGCTGTGACTCTGGTGGGATTGCTTGCCATGTTCTGGGGCCCCCGCACCGTGCTTGCTCCTTGGTGGTGTATGTGCCATGTGTCTTGGGCCCAGCACCGTGCTGTGACTTCCTGGTGGGCTTGTATGCATGTTTGGGCCCCTTGCACCCGTCCTGTGACTCCTGGGGGATGTGCCATTGTTCTGGGCTCCTGCCCTGTGCAGGTGACTCCTGGGGGATTTGTGCCATGTTTGTGTGGCCCCTGCATTGTGTGTGACTCTTGGTGGGATTCTGTTGCCATGTTCCGGGTCCCCATGCCCGTGCTAGATGCTCTGGTGGGATTGGGCACATAGAAATCGGGGCCCAGCACCGTGCTGTGATCATGTGGTTGGAGATATGTGCATGGTCGGGTCCTGCCACGTGCTGGTGACTTCTAGGTGGGAGGTGCCATGTTTTGTGCCCTGCACTGTGCTGTGACTTCTTGGTGGGATGTGCCATCTGTTCTGGGCCCTTGTCGCATGTACGGTGATTCCTGGTGGATGTGCCTGGTTTTGGGTACATGCCTGTAACGGTGACTATGGGGGGCAGGGTGCCATGTGTGCTGGTGGCCCCTGCATCTGTGCGTGATCCCGGTAGGGAAAGGGATTGTTGCCAGTTCTGGATCCCAAGCACGTTGCTGTGACTCTAGGATGGGAGGGGGCCCAGAACATGGCACATCCCACCAGGAGTCACAGCACGATGCAGGGGCCCAGAACATGGCACCTCCCACCAGGAGTCACAGTACAGTGCAAGGGCCCAGCAAATGTGCAAAACCTTCTGATTGTGAGGGTCTCTAATTGCAAGATAAGCCCTGTCACTCCAAATGAATGAAGCGGTTAGAGACGCATGCACAGCCGCTCCATCTAGAGATGTGATGTCTGCCCTGATTGGATGAAAGTCATAATGTGGTACCATGCCAATTTAATGCCTCCGGGTGCCAAGCACATGAGGGATTTTATCCAATCAGAGGGAGACTAAACATCACTTACCGTATTTTGTGCTTAAAGGAAACCTGGCAGAGCGATGTGGGACACCAAACTACCCACATGTCCTCATGGTTCGGTGGTTTAGTGTCCCACATTGCCCTCTACATGGTCGCATTAAAGGGCATCTACCACCTGGATGAAGGGCTTTATGCAAATGAGCCTAAGGGGCTGCATAGGTGTTAATGCAGCACCTCAGGCTCATTTGCATACAATCTTTCATCCTGGTGGTAGATGTCCTTTAAACAAAAAAAATTACCGTCACTCGGTGCTCCCAGCCGCTGCGCGTGTTGTGGCACAGGACCTACAGATTTGAATCATCTCATTCACATCTTTTTTAAATTGAGGCCATCCAAAGTTAATACACAGGTCAATTTGGGACCCTAAACCACAGGTCCATGTGCACCTGAAGTTGGTTTAGGGTCCCAAACAAAAAAAAAATTAAGAACCTTCATTATACTCATTGTCATACCCACTTTAGGAGTGTAAGGCCTGCATGGTAGATAGCCGCGGGTCTGGTGGGAACCTGCTCCTCTGGTTTTTAATAGCAGGGCAGGGGCAGCCTTGTGGTTCTGTGTGAGATGCACATTAGACATCACCTAGAATAGTCTAGAGCACCGTGAAATAGACATGGTCCAATTTACCTGCATTCCAAGTAACCGTGCAAAGAAGGAGGAACCGAGGTCTCCAATCACAACATAGAAGGCGATGCAGGTCCCCAACATTAGGCCGATCATACTGTGGAAGACAGCAAGATGAATGTGCAGAAGAAACCTGAACTTAAGTTATTATTTAAGGGGGGGGGGGGGAGTTGTGCAGGAATATAATCAAGTACCTCCTTACACTGGAGGACCCGCTATGTAGCTACAAGCCCATACATTTTAATGTGAATTGTGCAATGCTTTACTTCCCCACAAGGGGTGCTGCAAGGAAGCTGAGCACTTGGCAGGTTTCAGCCAATCGGTGGGATCCAAGAAGATGACATCACAGCTTACCTGGTCTCCACCAACATCTTCCCTGCCTTCCCATAGGCATGAAAAGCTGCAAAAAAAAAAGATACACAGAATCAGGACAATATGAGATGTGAATATCACTGACCGGACAGACAGCAGAAAGTAAGAGGATTATTTTTGTTGCACATACAACCCCATTAGGCATCATATAATATGTTAAAGCATCACTGGGTCTCAGAAGCGAACCCCCCACAATTAAATACCAGCAGCTAAAAACATTGGAAATGGAAATGAAACGTTGGAAATGCTAGATAAAGATCCAGTTCCTGCTTATAATTTAACTGCCTGTAAATCCAGTTCTGTAGCTTGCAGAACTGCTGTGGGCTGAAAGATGAGATTTGTATCTTTAATATGCTTACCGAGACCCGCGTAGGTCCGCCGCTTGCTCATGCTGGCCGTTTTCACCAGGAACATACAGGACTGATGGGTCATCCAGCAGCAGAGCATGAGGAGAAGGATGCCCAGCACAAAGCCGCACTGCAAGAGAAGACACAGCGTGAGAGGACACGGCCCAGAACATGGCACATCCAACCAGGAGTCACAGCACAGTGCGGGGGCCCAGAACATGGCACATCCCACCAGGAGTCATGGCACAGTGCTGGGGCCCAGAACATGGCACATCCCACCAGGAGTCACAGCACAGTGCAGGGGCCCAGAACATGGCACATCCCACCAGGAGTCACAGCACGGTGCGGGGGCCCAGAACATGGCACATCCCACCAGGAGTCACAGCACGGTGCAGGGGCCCAGAACATGGCACATCCCACCAGGAGTCACAGCACAGTGCAGGGGCCCAGAACATGGCACATCCCACCAGGAGTCACAGCACGGTGCAGGGGCCCAGAACATGGCACCTCCCACCAGGAGTCACAGCACGGTGCAGGGGCCCAGCACATGTGCAAAACCTACTGACTGTGAGAGTCACTGATTGTAAGATAAGCCCTGTCGCTCCAAATAAATGAAGCCGCTAGAGACGCATGCACAGCCGCTCCATCTAGAGATCTGATGTCTGCCCTGATTGGATGAAAGTCATAATGTGGTACCATGCCAATTTAATGCCTCCAGGTGCCAAGCACATGAGGGATTTTATCCAATCAGAGGGAGACTGAACATCACTTACTGTATTTTGTGCTTAAAGGAAACCTGGCAGAGCGATTTGGGACACCAAACTACCCACATGTCCTCATGCTTCGGTGGTTTAGTGTCCCACATTGCCCTCTACATGGTCGCATTAAAGGGCATCTACCACCTCGATGAAGGACTTTATGCAAATGAGCCTAAGGGGCTGCATAGGAGTATGCATTTGCATACAATCTTTCATCCTGGTGGTAGATGTCCTTTAAACAAAAAAAATTACCGTCACTCGGTGCTCCCAGCGCCTGCGCGTGTTGTGGCACAGGACCTGCAGATTTGAATCATCTCGTTCACATCTTTTTTAAATTGAGGCCATCCAAAGTTAATACACAGGTCAATTTGGGACCGTAAACCACAGGTCCATGTGCACCTGAAGTTGGTTTAGGGTCCCAAACAGACAGACCCACTTTAAATTGACTTGAGCTGTCACAGCTTCCTCATAGAGCAGGCCCAGGGACTAGAACAGGGCAGATCCTCAAGCTGAATGTAAACATGTACATATCCATTCACTGACAGCAAGCAAGCAGCCATCACACTGCACCTCCATGGACTCACCTGCTTGAAACAGAATGGCATGGTGAGCACGCTGACCCCCACGATGCTGTTCACGATATTCATGATGAGCCCCCAGTTAGAAGCCGCCATGTCTGCTACTAAAACTTTTTCTCTCTTTTCTATATCTGGATAAATTAGATTTAGGATCAAGTGCAAAAATATATTAAAAATGTACAAAAATAGTATTTTTTATTTAGCTCTTTGAAAAAAAATTCAAAAAAAAAAAAAAAAAACTCTATGGGTTCTATGCAAAAAGTACACTGGGCAGTAATACAGAACCTGAAGGCTTATCAGAACCGGTCTGGACGGACTCAATACTAAGGGAGGCAAATAGGCAAACGCTTATTATTTGGCCCAAAATTATCCAAAAATGTGAAGGTGGCAAGTGGATGTGATTGAGTTTTTTCAAAGCTATATATATATATATATGATTTCAGATTTTAAAAAATATATATATCGTAAGTGGACAAAGTCAGGATTTAAAAATTTGGTCCCTTATTCCAAGAAGGCAGCGAATAGAATCAAATAACCGAAAAAAATAATAGTTATTTCTCCCAAAAATATTTTAAATAATTGCAACCCTATTTATTTTGTAGCAATCCAGGAATAATAAACACAAGAAACATGGAAATTTGGGGTAAAAAAAAGGAAAAAATACAAAGACAGGAAAAAAATACCAGCAGGGGCAGCACCAATCAGATGAGACACTAAAAACCAAGGTTCAGTCTCAACTTAAAGAAAAATTTTCAATAAATAAATGCAAAAAAAACACCCAATAAATGTCACAAAATCGTAATAAAAAAAAAAAATTCAAAAATTGTGCAATTTTGGGGGGAATTTTCCAAATAAAACAAGCAGGGGCAAGGCAGAAGATTGGGTCCGGATTCCTCCAGGGCAGTGTGTGTTGAGGGGTCACCCTGCTGCACAGGCTCAGGCACAGCAGGGTCCCGGAGACGTCACGTGACCAGTAGTCCGCGGATGACGTGTCTACGGTAAACACAGCAGTGACGTGGCGCCACGCAGGATGTCACCCGGCCTCGTCCAGGCAGAGCTGCAGGTCCCCAGCCCCGACTCTACACCCGGAGACCCCCGTGCCCGTCCTCAGGTCACCATACGGGCTCCGTCCATGGAGCGACCACCGCTGTCCCGGGGTTACCCTGCGCTGACTGTAACCAGGAAACGTCCTGCACCAGCGAGAGGGAAGCGCGGGGATAGAGCGGCCGGAGGAAGCGGCGGGGAGCGCGGCACCTACAGCGACACCTGGCGACTGGGAGGACTCAGTGCAGCTTAAAGGGTTATATTCCCATCTGAGCATTCACCTTAAGGGGGTTGTTTAATTTCAGCAAATAATTTCTACATCTCTGCTTGCTGTCCTTCTATAGAAAGCTACTATGTTTACTTCCAGTAGATAGAAATGTCCATGTGATGGACACGCAGGTGCACAAGCTCTGATTACTCTCTGGGGCTCATTTACTAAGGGTCCGCGGACCGTGATTCCATCAGGTTTCCCGAATATTTCCTTTTTGCACCAAATTGTCCCAGGTTTTTGGCGCACGCGATCGGATTGTGGCGCATCTCGCCGGCTTGCATGCGACAGAAATCGGGGGGCGTGGCCGTCGTACAACCCATGGATTCGGACAAACCGCAGAATTTAAAAACGGAATTGTGTCGCAAGATCAAGCATTGACATGCACCGGGAAGAAGAAGGTGAACTCGGGTGGACCTCGGCACAGCAGCGACACCTGCAGGATATTGGATACACAATCTTAGTGAATTGCGGCAGACCCGAATCCTCGTCGGACAACGCACTGCGGGATCACGACAGGACCGGGTGAGTAAATCTGCCCCTCTGTGATACTCCTTTGTCCATCCGTGTGTCCATCACATGACCACGGACAGATTTCTATCCACAAAAAGTAAACACAGAAGCTTTTTATAGCAGGACAGCAAGCAGAGATCTACAAAACCACAAGGAATTGATACAGAAAAAATATATTTGAAAACTGTATAACTTTTCCTTACACAAACCATATCAATTATTTGCTGAAAGTGGACAACCCCTTAAATTCATCTGCCATATACATACATAACCTTTAATTAGGAAAAATGTTCCAGCGTGAAGATAATTTTCCCATAAATGTAGCCAAGTTGTCCCTTAGAAAAGAGATAGGTGTCCTTGGATACAACCACTCACTGGCAGTGGTGGCCACATATGCGTTATTTAGTCCTGCCTGACCACCTGAATTTGCCTTTATTAATACAAGACGTTTGTGGGGCACATCCAGTAACTCATTTCATATGTGCAATCACTCTAGCAGTGGTGGTCGTATCCAAAGACAACACATTTGTTTCTAAGGGACTACATTTATGGGATAGGAGCACAGGGAGGGGTGGACAGTTTAACAGCCTGTGAAGCTACAACATGGAGGGGCTCTAGTAACCCTTTTGGCTTATTAGCATGATTTAAAAAGTTGATTATAGAAAGAAGAAGACCATGGATAACAAATATAAGAAGATTACCATAGTCATGGTGCCTGGATCTATGAGTAATGTCCCTGGTTTATAAGGATGGAGATTGACAGTAGATCACCTATAGTATAAATTCAAAATATTAAAAAAATTAAATTTGGGGAAAGTTTTTACTGTTTTTATGCGACTTTTAATGGGTTAGTCCCGGATTAGCAGAAGATGGCTGCATCACTCCAATAAAGAAGCAGCACGCCCCCCATGGATTGTTTGCGGCATTGCTGCTGTGGTATCATGGCGGTGACTAGCAGTACCGGACACAGCCTATAGACATGGGTGGCGCTGCTGTTCAAAGAAACCCCTTTAAAATATTTGAAGATTTATTAATCTTCGATTATTAGCTGTCTCCTCGTGTAATAGAGTATGGATGTCCTACACATGAGACTTTTGGGGCCTGGTGTGATTCGCAAAGGAGTCAACAACCTGTCAGGCAAATCTGATATATCTAGGCCCCGCCCCCTGTGCACTTGCAGCTTCACTGGGACGTCCATAATAAAACATTTACCTCAGCATTGCTTCATGGTTATGAGATTATGTCATCTGTGTGACGTACACGGCTCTGCCGCGATCATATGATGGCGGGGTCACCACAGCACAAATAAATCAGAACATGTAAACACGGCTTCAATTTTAGAAGGGCGCAGTGTCCCGAGGAAATGAGGAGGATGTCTGTATTCCTTCCTTGGCATCTAGGCCTCAGGCACAGGCCTCGTTTTATGTGTGTACATAGAATGCGCCATCTTCTTACCGTGTTTATATAGTCTATTAGCTTTATTATTATGAGAACAAGGGATTTAATAGACTCTATAAAAGGGATTTATCATCTCTCCAGTTGTGGGGTTGGATTATCAATTGTTTAATTTGGGGTATACAGACATTTTATTTAGCCTGTACCCAGTGGCGTAACTTGAAGCTGATGGGCCCCAGTGCAAAGTCTATGCCAGGCCCCCGACTATAATGTATGGTTTATAGTACTAGTCTTCTCATATGGGAAATTGACGCTGTATGGGCCCCCTAAACCTCTTGGGCCCGGTTGTAACTGCACCCTTTCCACCCCCTCAAGTCAAAATAAAGCAGGATCGTATATTAGGATTTGTTCCCTTAAGCCAATGAGATGTGGGCGTTGTGTGACTGACACTTATGGGGCAATTTAAAGGAAACTGAACAGGGGCAAATAGAAGATGTGATGACAGGATTCCCCTTCCGCCCCAAATCTACTCCCCTTTGATTGATTAAAAGGGGATCTGACAGAGGAACCTGTAGAGCCCTTTACGTTGTAAGCTGCCGGATTGTAAAAAGTTGGTTATAAGAACTGCATTGAATCTTGTCCTCACACTGCTGTGCACTGAACTGCTCAACAGCCTTCTCCAATCGGCTCTCAGTAAAATCTGTAGCTGACTTTTGGTTAAGTACTACAGCAGTCACTCAGAGCAGGGGAAGCGGCTATAGACCAGCTCAGTACATGGAGACTCAAGAGCACAGCAGTGTGAGGATACACCCTCAGTGGACTTGAAGAAGCTACAATCCTGGCTTCCAGTTCTCCCACGACGCTGGTTTGGCCGTTAGTGGTGGGGGTCACCAGACCTTCTATAGTGACTCCCGTAGTAAGTGAAGTTTCCAGGTAACTCTGTGGCAATTGATTGGCCAATCAGCAATGAGTCCTGGGAGGTTACCACAATGCTGGAATTTCCAAATTCCTAGAAAACCCCTTTAAAGCGTTGATTCACAAGACTAATTTATTGGGGGTTACCCACCTCCGCCCTGATTTACTGTGTCTGGTGTAAACACGGAGGAGAAAGCAGTTGGCTCCGTGGTGACCTACACAGAAATCGGAGCCGCAATGGGGTCCGGATATTAGACCAACACAGATGAAACGTAACCCATGAATGTTAATTACAAAATAATCCCTTTTATGATTGCCTTTAGGGAAAAAATAAGCTCTCAGACAATGCAAACTAAAAAAAAAGCGGGAAGTAAAAAGCTGTAGAAGGAAGGAACTGGTAGAGGTTAAAAATTACTTTATACTCTCGGTTGTCAATTTTTGTTTTATTCAGTGTAAGAGACCCTCTCATAGTCATGTGCTCCTCTTCAGGTTCTCCTCAGAACCCCATATCTCAGCTTCCTCAGAGGACAGGACCAAAACATGGAACCTCCCAACAGGAGTTCAAAGCACAGTGCAGGGGCCCAGAACATGGCACATCCACAGGAGTCACAGCACAGTGCAGGGGCCCAGAACAGGCACCTCCACCAGGCGTCACAGCACAGTGCAGGGGCCCAGAACATGGCACCTCCCACAGGAGTCATGGATCAAGGATGGGGCAGAAACAGGCATCTCCCACCAGGAGTTACAGCACAAGTGCTGGGGCCAGACCATGGCACAATCCACCAGGGCACAGACAGTGCTGGGCCAGAACTGGCACATCCCACCAGGAGTCACAGCACGGTGCGCGGGACCATGAACATGGCACATCCCACCAGGGAGTCCACAGCACGGTGCGGGGCCCAGAAACAGGGCCACCTCCCACCAGGTCACAGTCAGTGCGGTGGCCAGAACATGCACATCCCACCAGGATCACAAGTACGAGAGAGGGGCAAGCACATGGCACATCCACACCAGGAGTCACAGCACGGTGCGGGGGGGCCAGAACATGGCAATCCACCAGGAGTCCAGCACAGTGCGGGGGCCAGAACATGGCACATCCCACCAGGAGTCACAGTACCGTGCAGGGCCCAGCCCAGAAACATGGCACATGCAACTAATAGTAATAGGACAGAGAGAGAGGGCCCAGAACATGGCACATCCAACCAGGAGGCACAGACAGGGCCGGGGCCCAGAACATGGCACATCCCACCAGGCAGTCACAATACAGAGAGAGGGGCAAGCACATGGCAACATCCACCAGGAGTCACAATACAGAGAGAGGGCAGCACATGGCACACCCACCGGAGCACAATACAGAGAGAGGGGCAAGCACATGGCAAATCCCACCAGGAGTAAACAGTTAAGATGAGCGAGGCAAGAACCATGGCACATACCACAGGGGCCCAAAACATGGCAAATCCCACAAGGAGTCACCGCACAGTGCCGGCCCAGAACATGGCACATCCCACAGGAATCACAATAAGAGAAGGAGAGCATCCAGGAACATGGATCATCCCACCAGGAGTCACAGCACAGTGCCGTGGCCCAGAACATGGCACATCGCCACATAATAGTACTAGTACAGAGAGAGGGACCCAGAACATGGACATACCACCAGAAGTCAAGCACGGTGCAGGGGCCCAGAACATGGCACATCCCACAGGAGGCACAGAACGGTGAGGGGGGCGGGCCAGAAAAATGGCACATCCCACCAGGAGTCACAGCACGGTGCAGTGGCCAGAACATAGCAACCTCCCAACCAGGGGTTCACAGCACGGTGCAGGGGCCCAGAACATGGACATCCCACCAGAAGTCACAGCACGGGGTGCGGGGGCCCAGAACATTGGACCTCCCACAGGGAGTTACAGAACAGTGCGGGGGCCCCAGAACATGGCCCCATCCCACAGAAGTCAAGAACAGGTGCGGGGGCCCAGAACATGGCGGACACCTCCCACAAGGAGTTACAGCAACCGTGCGGGGGGCCAAGAACATGGCACATCCCACCAGGAGTCACAGCAAAGTGCGGGGCCCAGAACATGGCACATCCCCACCAGGAGTCACCATACAGAGAGAGGAGGCAAGACAGGCACATCCCACCAGGAGTCACAATACAGGAGAGGGCAAGGGGCCCCCAAAACATGGCACATCCCACCAGGAGTCACAATACAGAGAGAGGGGCAAGAACATGAGCAATCCCACAAGGAGTCACAATACAGAGAGAGGGGGCAAGCACATGGCACATCCACCAGGAGGAACAGGATAGAGAGAGAGGCAAGCACATGGCACATCCCACCAGGGGCCCAAAAAACATGGCACATCCCACAAGGAGTCACAGCACAGTGACGGGCCAGAACATGGACATCCCAACCAGGGAATAACCAATACAGAGAGAGCATCGAACCAGGCACATCCCACCAGGAGTCAAAGCACAGTCCGTGGCCCAGAACATGGACATCCCACCAGAAGTCACCGAGAACGGTGCAGGGGCCAAGGAACATGGCAATACACCACCAGGAATCAAAATACAGAGAGACCCATACAGAACATGGAACCTCCCACCAGAGTCACAGCACGTGCCGGGGCCCGAACATGGGGCACATCCCACCAAGAAGTAACAGGACAGGTGAGGGGCCCAGAACATGGCACATCCCACAGGAGTCACAGCACAGTGCAGGGGCCAGAACATTGGCACCATTCCCACAGGGAGTCACAGCACGGTGCAGGGGTCCCAGACATGGCACACCCACAGGAGTCACAGCACAGGCGGGGCCAGAACATGGCACATCCACCAGAAGTCACAGACGGTGCAGGGGCCCAGAACTGGGCACATCCCACCAGAAGTCACAACACGGTTTGCAGGGCCAGATCATGGCACATCCCACCAGAAGTCACAGCACAGTTGCAGGGGGTCCAGAACATGGCACCATACCACCAGGGTACAGCACGTGCAGGGGCCCAGAACATGCACCATCCCACCAGAAAGTCACAGCCGGTGCAGGGGCCCAAAAAAATGGCAAATCCCACCAGAAGTCACAAACACGGTGCAGGGGCCCAGGAAAAGGGCCATCCCACCAAGAGTCAAGCACAGTGAAGGGGCCCAGAACATGGCACATCCCACCAGGGGGGGGCACAGCACGGTGCAGGCCCAGAATGGCACATCCCAACAGAAGAAAGCACGGTTCAGGGGACCAGAACATGGCACATCCACAGAAGTCACAACACGTGCAGGGGCCAGACATGGAATCCCACCAGAGTAACAGCCGGTGAGGGCCCAGAACAATGGCACATCACACACGAAGTCACAGCACGGTGCTGCAGGGGCCCCAGAACATGGCACATCCCACCAGAAAGAAGTAACAGCAATGCCGGGCCCAGAACATGAACATCCTTACCAGAAGTCCAGCAACGGGCAGGGGCCCAGAACATGGCACATCCAACCAGGAGTCACAGCACAGTGCCGGGGCCACAGAACATGGCACCTCCCACCAGGAGTTACAGTACAGTGCGGGGGCCCAGAAACATGGCACTCCCACCAGGAGTCACAACACGGTGTTGCAGGGGCCGAAACATGGCACATCCACCAGAGTCACAACACGGTGCAGGGGACCAGAACATGGCACATCACACCAGAAGTCACAAGCACGGTGCAGGGGCCCAGAAACATGGCACATCCACCAGGAGTAAGCCTGTGCAGGGGCCCAGCAACATGCACATCCACCACGAAGTCACAGCACGGTGCAGGGGCCAGAAACATGGACATACCACCAAGAAGTCACAGCACGGTGCCTGGGGCCAGAACATGGGGGGGGGGGGCACATCCCACCAGAAGTCCACAGGCACGGTTGCAGGGGCCCAGACATGGCACATCCCAACCAGGAGTCACAGCACGGTCGGGGGCCCAGAACATGGCACATCCCACCAGAAGTCACAGCAGGTGCGGGGGCCCAGAAATTGGCAATCCCACAGCGGAATCCACAATTACAGAGAGAGCCATCCAGACAACATGGCACATCCCACCAGGAGTCACAAGCACGGTGCAGGGGCCAAGGAAGAACATGGCACCCTCCCAACAGGAATCCACAATTTACAGAGCGAGCAATCCAGAAAAGGGCATTCCCACCAGGCAGTCACAGTACAGTGCAGGGGGCCAGAAAAATGGCAATGCCACTAATAGTAAAGATACAGAGAGCAGGGCCCAGAAAGGGCACCTCCCACCAGGAGTCACAGTACAGTCCGGGGCCCAGAACATGGCCACCTCCACCAGGGAGTACAGTACAGGCAGGGGCCCAGAACTGGCACATCCCACTATAGTAATAGTACAGAGAGAGGGCCCGAACATGGCCCCTCCACCATGGTCACAGAAGTGCAGGGGCCCAGAAACATGGCACATCCAACTAATTAGTATAGTACTAGAGAGGGGCCCGAACATGGCACCTCCCCAAGGCGTCACAGTACAGTGAGGGGCCCCGAACAGGCACATCCACCAGAGTCACATACAGTGCGGGGCCCAGCACATGGGCAATCCAAAATAGTAATAGACCAGAGAGAGGCCAGAACATGGCACCTCCCACCAGAGTCACAGGACAGTTGAGGGGCTCCAGAAATGGCACAATCCCACCCAGGAGTCACAGCACAGTGCCGGGTCCCAGAAAATGGGCACATCCATAAATAAGTATAGTCAGAGAGAGCCCAGAAACATGGCACAATCCCACCAGGAGTCACAGCACAGTGCCGGGGCCCGAACATGGACATCCCACCAGGAATCACCAATACAGGAGAGCCTCCAGAACAGGCACATCCCACCAGGAGTCACCAGCACGGTGCAGGGGCCAAGAACCATGGGCACATCCCACAGGAGTCACAGAACGGTGCGGGCCAAGGAACCTGGCAATCCCACCAGGAGTAACAGTACGTGAAGGGGCCAGAAAATGGCACAGCCACACTAATAGGAAATAGTACAGAGAGAGGGCCAGACATGGAACCTCCACCAGGAGTCACAGTACAGGCAGGGGCCCAAGAAAATGGCACATCCACTAATTAGTATAGACAGAGAGAGGGCCCAGAACATGGAACCTCCCACCATGAGTCACAGTACAGTCCGTGCAGGGGCACCAGAACATGGGAAATCCACTAAATGTAATAGTACAGAGGAGAGAGGGCCCAGAAACATGGCACCTCCCACCAGGGAGTCACAGTACGTGCAGGGGCCCAGAACATCAGGGCAGACTCCCCACACGAGAAAGCTCAACCCCCGTACAGGGCAGGGGGTCCACCAATGAACATGGGCACATTTACCACCAGGAGTCACGTACAGAGCAGGGGCACCAGCACATGGGCAACAAAACTTTGATTGTGAGGGTCTCTAATGTAAGGAGATGTAAGCCCTGTCGCTCCAAATCGAATGAAGCCAGCTGATAGAGACGAATGCAACAGCCGCTCCATATAGAGATATGATGTATGCCCATGATTGGATGAAAGTCAAATGTCGGACATGCCAATTTAATGCCTCCAGCTGCCAAGCACATGAGGGATTGATCCACTCAGAGGGGAGATGCTGAACACACTTACTGTATTTTGTTGCTTTTAAAGGAAACCTGGCAGAGCGATTTGGGACCCAAAACTACCCCACATGTCTCATGGTTTCGGTGGTTTAGTGCCCCAATTTTGCCCTCTACATGGTCGCAATTTTAAAGGGATCTACCCCTGGAGGAAGACTTTATGCAAATGAGCTAAGGACTGCTAGTGTTAATGCAGCCACCTCAGGCTCCTTTGCATTACCAAAATCTTTCATCCTGGTTGGTAGAATGTCCTTAAACAAAAATTACCGTCACTCGGTGCTCCAAGCCGCTGCGCGTGTTGCTGCCACAGGACCTGCAGATTGAATTCATATTGTTCACATCTGTTTTTAAATTTGAGGGCCATCCCAAAGTTATACACAGGTCGATTTGGGACCTAAACCCACAGGTCCTGCGCACCTGAAGCTTGTTTAGGGTCCCAAACAGGAAACAGACCCAATTTTTAAATGACTTGAGCTGTCACAGCTTCATCATAGAGCAGGCCCAGAGGACTAGGTAACAGGGCAGATCCTCAAGCTGAATGTAATGTAAACATGTACAATTCCTTCACTGACAGCACGCAAGCAGCCATCACACTGCACCTCATGGGACTCACCTGCTTGAAGCAGAATGGCATGTGAGCACGCTGACCCCCACGATGCTGTTCACGATATTCATGAGAGCCCCCAGTAGAAGCGGCGCCCATGTCTGTACTAAAAATTTTTCTATCTTGTCTATACTGGATAAATTAGATTAGGATCAAGTGCAAAAAATATATTAAAAATGTATCAAAAATAGTTTGTTTTTTTATTTAGCTCTTGAAAAAAATTCTCTATGGGTTCTATGACATTAAAAGTTACAATCGGGCCAGAGTAATACAGAACCGGTCGGACGGGACTCAATACTAAGGGAGGCGAATAGGCAAAGAGACTTTATTATTTGGCCAAAATTATCCAAAAATGTGAAGTGGCAAGTGGAGGCGATTGAGTTTCTTTCAAAGATATTTATATATATGATTTCAGATTTAAAAAATATATATCTATTGTAATGGACAAGTCAGGATTTACAAATTGGTTCCACTATTCCGAGAAGGCAGAAGAATAGAAGCAAAATAACCGAAAAAAATAATAGTTATTTCTACCCAAAAATATTTTTAAATAATTGCACACCCTATTTATTTTGTAGCAATCCAGGAATAATAAAACAAGAAACATGGAAATTTGGGGTTGGTAAAAAAAAAAAAGGAAAAAAAAAATACAAAGAAGTGAAAAAAATACCAGCAGGGGGCAGCACCAATCGATGAGACACTAAAAACCAAGGTTCACGTCTCAACTTGAAAGAAAAATTTTCAATAAAATAAATGCAAAAAGAACACCCAATAAATGTCACAAATCGTAATTAAAAAAAAAAAATCAAAAATTGTGCAAGTTTGGGGGGAATTTTCCAAATATAAAAACAGGCAAGGGGGCAAGGCAGAAGATTGGCGTCCGGATTCCCCAGGGCAGGCAGTGGTGTTGAGGGTCACCCTGCTGCACAGGCTCAGGCACAGCCAGGGTCCCGGAACGTCACGTGACCATTTAGTCCGGCGCGATGACGTGTCTACGGTAAAACACAGCAGCAGTGGACGTGCGCCAGCGGGATGTCACCCGGCCTCGTCCAGGCAGGGAGCTGCAGGTCCCCAGCCCCGGACTCTTCACCCGGAGACCCCCGTGACCGTCCGCAGGCACCATACGGGCTCCGTCCAGGGTAGCGACATGCTGTTCCCCGGGGTACCCTGGCTGATGTAACCAGGAAACGTCTGCCACCAGCGAGAGGGAAGCGCGGGATAGAGCGGCCGGAGGAGGAAGGAGGAGGAGGAGGAAGCGGCGGGGATGCGCGCGCCTACAGCGGACCACCTGGCGACTGGGAGGATCAGTGCAGCTTAGAGGGGTATCCCATCTGAGGCATTGACAATTCATGTAAGGGGGTGTCAATTTCAGCAAAAATAATTTTTAATCCTTGCTGCTGTCCTTCTATAGAAAGCTACTTATGTTTAATTCCAGTAGATAGAAAGTCCATGTGATGGACACGCAGGTGCACAAGCCTGGATTCTCTCTGGGGCTCATTACTAAGGGGTCCGCGGACATGATTCATAGGTTTCCCGAATATTTCCTTTTTGCACCAAATTGTCCACCCAGGTTTTGGCGGCACGCGATCGGATTTGTGGCGCATCTCGCCGGCTGCTGCGACAGAACCGTGGGGCCGTGGCAGTCGTACAACACTGGATTCGGAAAACCGCAGAATTTAAAAAACGGAATTGTGTGCAAGATCAAGCACTACATGCCCGGGAAGAGAAGAAGGTGAACTCGGGTGGACCTCGGCACCGCAAGCTACACCTGCAGGAATTGGATACACAATTTAGTAGTGAATTGCGGCGACCCGAATCTACGTCGGACCAACGCACTGCGCGGGATCACGACAGGATCCGGGTAAAGTAAATCTGCCCTCTGTGATATCCTTTGTCCAAATCCGTGTGTCCATGTCACATGACCACGGACAGATTTTATCCACAAAAAGTTAAACAAGAAGCTTTTATTAGCGGACAGCAAGCCAGAGATCTACAAAACCAAAAGGAATGATACGAAAAAATAATATTTAAAACTGTATCAACTTTTCCTTACACAAACCATATCAATTATTGCTGAAATGGGGAAACCACCCTAATTCATCTGCCATATACACTACATAACCTTAATTAGAAAAAGTTCCAGCGTGGTTGAAGTAATTTTCCCTAATGTAGCCCCAAGTGTCCCTAGAAAAGAGATGAGGGTCTTGGATACAAAACACGTCACTGGCCCCAGGTGGTGGCACAGATAGCGTTATTTAAGTCCTGCCTGACCACCTGATTTGCCTTATGTAATACAAGACGTTTGTGGGACACATCCAGTAAATCATTTATAGGTGACAAGTCACTCTAGCAGTGTGGTCGTATCCAAGACAAACACATTGTTCTAAGGGACTACATTGTTGGGATAGGTGACCGGGTGGAGGGGGTGGACAGTTTATAAACCGCTCTGTGAAGTATACAAACAGGAGGGCTCTAGTAAACCCTTGGCTTATTAGCAATGATTAAAAAAGTTGATTATTAGAAAGAAGAAGACATGGGAAATAAACAAATATAAGAGAAATTACCGTAGTCATGGTTGCCTGGATGCTTGAGTAATGTCCCCGTTATCAGGATGGGAGTGAGATTGACATAGATCACCTATAGTATAAATTCAAAATATTAAAAAATAATTAAATTGGGAAAGTTTTTTACTGTTTTATGCGAACTTTTAATGGGTATAAGGTCTTTCCGGATTAGCAGAAGATGGCCTGCATCACTCCAATAAAGAATGCAGCCAGCCCCCATGGATTGTTTGCGGCATTTGCTGTGGATCATGGCGGTGACGTGCAGTACCCGGAACAGCTTAGACAGGGGTGGCGACGCTGTTCAAGAACAACCCTTTAAATATTTGAAGATTTATAATCTCGATTATTAGCTGTCTCGTGTAATAGGTATGGTTCCTACACATGCGACTTTTGGGGCTGGGTGATTCGCAAAGGAGTCAACAACCTGTCAGTGCAAATCGATATATATAGGCCCCGCCCGTGCACCTTGACAGCTTCACGGGACGTCCAAATAAAACTTACCTCAGCATCTTCCATGGTTATGAGATTATGTCATCTGTGTGACGTTACACGGCTACGCCGCGATCATAGGATGGCCGGGTCACCACAGCCAAAATAAAATCCGAACATGTAAACACGGATTCAATTTTAGAAAGGTGCGGTGTCCCGAGGAAATGAGGAGGTGTCTGTTATTCCTTCTTGGCATCTAGGCCTCAGCGGCACAGGCCTCGTTTTATGTGTGTACATGAATGCGCATCTTATTACCGTGTTATATAGTCTATTAGCTTTATTATATGAGAACAAGGGATTTAATAGAACTCAAAAGGGATTTATCATCTCTCAGGTGTGGGTTGGATTATCAATGTTTAATTGTGGTAGGTATACACTTTAGGCTTAACAGTGGGCGTAACTTAAGCTGAGGGGCCCCAGTGCCAAAGTCTTGCCCAGGCCCCCCGACTATAATGTAGATGGGGATATAGATAGTCTTTCATATGGGAAATTGACGCTGTATGGGCCCCCCTGAAACTTGGGCCGGTTGTAAATAGCCCACCCTTTCTCACCCCCCCTCAAGTCAAAATTAAACAGGATGTCATTATGATTTGTTCCTTAAGCCATGAGATGTGGAGTTGTGTGACTGACAATTAGGGGCAATTTAAAAGGAATATGAAAAGGGGGCAAAGAAGATGTGATGACAGGATTACCCCTTCCGCCCCAAAATCTATCACCTTTGATTGATAAAAGGGGATTTGACAGAGGAACCTGTAGGAGCACCTTTACGTGTAAGATGCCATGAAATTGGTAGAACTCCATGAATTGTCCTCACACTGCTGTGCACTGAATGACCTCAACAGACCTTCTCCACTCGGCCTCTCAGTAAAATCGTAGCTGACTTTTGGTTCAGTATTACAGCAGTTCACTCAGAGCAGGGGGGAAGCGGCTATTAGACAAGCTCAGTACATGGAGACTCAGAGCACAGCAGTGTGAGGATACACCTTCAGTGGACTTGAAGAAGCTACAATCTCGGCGTCCAGTTCTCCACGACGTGGTTTGGCCGTAGATGGCTGGGGGTCACCAGGACCTTCTATAGGGATCCCGTCAGTAAGTGAATTTCCGAAGGAACTCTGTTGGCAATTGTTGGCCCAATCAGCAATGAGTCTCCTGGGAGGTTACCAACAATTGCGGAATTTCCAAAATAATCTAGAAAACCCCTTTAAGGCGTGCTTCACACAGGACTAATTATGGGGGTACCCACCTCCGCCCTTGATTTACTGTGTCTGGTTGTAAACACGAGGGAGAAGCAGTGGCTCGTGGTGACCTACACAGAAATCGCGAGCCGCAGGGGTACGGATATTAGAACAACACAGATGAAACGAACCCATGATGTTAATTACAAAATAAATCCCTGTATATTGCCTTTAGGGAAAAAAAAGCTCTTAGACAAGAGCAAATAAAAAAAAAGCGGGAAGTAAAAAGCTGTAGAAGGAAGAGAACTGGTTGAGGATTAAAAATTACTTTATACTCTGGTTGTCAATTTTGTTTTATTCAGTGTTAAGAGACCATCTCATAGTTTACGTGTCCCTTTCAGGTTCTTCCTCAAGAACACCATACTCAGCTTCCTCCTAGTCCTCATAGTCATGTTGTCCCCTAGGTTCTTATCAGAACCCATATCTCAGCTCTTTCCATAGTCCTGTGATCTTATTAATGTGTCACCACTGACCCCCCCCACCCCAGATCTCGCGGGGTACGCTAGCCTCATAGTATGTAATCCTCTTTAGGTTTCTCCTCAGCGACCATAGCTAGCTTCCTATAGTCTCATTAGTCATTTTGTCCCTCAGGTCTTATCCAGAAACCACAGATCTCAGCTCTTTCACTTAGTCATGTGCATCTTCTTAATGTTGTCACCAACGACACCCCCCAAACACCCATTATCTCAGTGTCACGCTAGAACATTAGTAATGTACCCCTCTTTAGGTTATCCTCAGCTACCCATATCTCAGCTTCCCCTAGTCTCATAGTCATGTGCTCCTCTTCAGGTTCTCCTCAGAACCCCATATCTCAGCTTCCTCTAGTCTCATAGTCATGTTGTCCTCTCAGGTTCTCCTCAGAACCCCATATCTCAGCTCTTTCCCTAGTCATGTGAGGACAGGACCAAAACATGGAACCTCCCAACAGGAGTTCAAAGCACAGTGCAGGGGCCCAGAACATGGCACATCCACAGGAGTCACAGCACAGTGCAGGGGCCCAGAACAGGCACCTCCACCAGGCGTCACAGCACAGTGCAGGGGCCCAGAACATGGCACCTCCCACAGGAGTCATGGATCAAGGATGGGGCAGAAACAGGCATCTCCCACCAGGAGTTACAGCACAAGTGCTGGGGCCAGACCATGGCACAATCCACCAGGGCACAGACAGTGCTGGGCCAGAACTGGCACATCCCACCAGGAGTCACAGCACGGTGCGCGGGACCATGAACATGGCACATCCCACCAGGGAGTCCACAGCACGGTGCGGGGCCCAGAAACAGGGCCACCTCCCACCAGGTCACAGTCAGTGCGGTGGCCAGAACATGCACATCCCACCAGGATCACAAGTACGAGAGAGGGGCAAGCACATGGCACATCCACACCAGGAGTCACAGCACGGTGCGGGGGGGCCAGAACATGGCAATCCACCAGGAGTCCAGCACAGTGCGGGGGCCAGAACATGGCACATCCCACCAGGAGTCACAGTACCGTGCAGGGCCCAGCCCAGAAACATGGCACATGCAACTAATAGTAATAGGACAGAGAGAGAGGGCCCAGAACATGGCACATCCAACCAGGAGGCACAGACAGGGCCGGGGCCCAGAACATGGCACATCCCACCAGGCAGTCACAATACAGAGAGAGGGGCAAGCACATGGCAACATCCACCAGGAGTCACAATACAGAGAGAGGGCAGCACATGGCACACCCACCGGAGCACAATACAGAGAGAGGGGCAAGCACATGGCAAATCCCACCAGGAGTAAACAGTTAAGATGAGCGAGGCAAGAACCATGGCACATACCACAGGGGCCCAAAACATGGCAAATCCCACAAGGAGTCACCGCACAGTGCCGGCCCAGAACATGGCACATCCCACAGGAATCACAATAAGAGAAGGAGAGCATCCAGGAACATGGATCATCCCACCAGGAGTCACAGCACAGTGCCGTGGCCCAGAACATGGCACATCGCCACATAATAGTACTAGTACAGAGAGAGGGACCCAGAACATGGACATACCACCAGAAGTCAAGCACGGTGCAGGGGCCCAGAACATGGCACATCCCACAGGAGGCACAGAACGGTGAGGGGGGCGGGCCAGAAAAATGGCACATCCCACCAGGAGTCACAGCACGGTGCAGTGGCCAGAACATAGCAACCTCCCAACCAGGGGTTCACAGCACGGTGCAGGGGCCCAGAACATGGACATCCCACCAGAAGTCACAGCACGGGGTGCGGGGGCCCAGAACATTGGACCTCCCACAGGGAGTTACAGAACAGTGCGGGGGCCCCAGAACATGGCCCCATCCCACAGAAGTCAAGAACAGGTGCGGGGGCCCAGAACATGGCGGACACCTCCCACAAGGAGTTACAGCAACCGTGCGGGGGGCCAAGAACATGGCACATCCCACCAGGAGTCACAGCAAAGTGCGGGGCCCAGAACATGGCACATCCCCACCAGGAGTCACCATACAGAGAGAGGAGGCAAGACAGGCACATCCCACCAGGAGTCACAATACAGGAGAGGGCAAGGGGCCCCCAAAACATGGCACATCCCACCAGGAGTCACAATACAGAGAGAGGGGCAAGAACATGAGCAATCCCACAAGGAGTCACAATACAGAGAGAGGGGGCAAGCACATGGCACATCCACCAGGAGGAACAGGATAGAGAGAGAGGCAAGCACATGGCACATCCCACCAGGGGCCCAAAAAACATGGCACATCCCACAAGGAGTCACAGCACAGTGACGGGCCAGAACATGGACATCCCAACCAGGGAATAACCAATACAGAGAGAGCATCGAACCAGGCACATCCCACCAGGAGTCAAAGCACAGTCCGTGGCCCAGAACATGGACATCCCACCAGAAGTCACCGAGAACGGTGCAGGGGCCAAGGAACATGGCAATACACCACCAGGAATCAAAATACAGAGAGACCCATACAGAACATGGAACCTCCCACCAGAGTCACAGCACGTGCCGGGGCCCGAACATGGGGCACATCCCACCAAGAAGTAACAGGACAGGTGAGGGGCCCAGAACATGGCACATCCCACAGGAGTCACAGCACAGTGCAGGGGCCAGAACATTGGCACCATTCCCACAGGGAGTCACAGCACGGTGCAGGGGTCCCAGACATGGCACACCCACAGGAGTCACAGCACAGGCGGGGCCAGAACATGGCACATCCACCAGAAGTCACAGACGGTGCAGGGGCCCAGAACTGGGCACATCCCACCAGAAGTCACAACACGGTTTGCAGGGCCAGATCATGGCACATCCCACCAGAAGTCACAGCACAGTTGCAGGGGGTCCAGAACATGGCACCATACCACCAGGGTACAGCACGTGCAGGGGCCCAGAACATGCACCATCCCACCAGAAAGTCACAGCCGGTGCAGGGGCCCAAAAAAATGGCAAATCCCACCAGAAGTCACAAACACGGTGCAGGGGCCCAGGAAAAGGGCCATCCCACCAAGAGTCAAGCACAGTGAAGGGGCCCAGAACATGGCACATCCCACCAGGGGGGGGCACAGCACGGTGCAGGCCCAGAATGGCACATCCCAACAGAAGAAAGCACGGTTCAGGGGACCAGAACATGGCACATCCACAGAAGTCACAACACGTGCAGGGGCCAGACATGGAATCCCACCAGAGTAACAGCCGGTGAGGGCCCAGAACAATGGCACATCACACACGAAGTCACAGCACGGTGCTGCAGGGGCCCCAGAACATGGCACATCCCACCAGAAAGAAGTAACAGCAATGCCGGGCCCAGAACATGAACATCCTTACCAGAAGTCCAGCAACGGGCAGGGGCCCAGAACATGGCACATCCAACCAGGAGTCACAGCACAGTGCCGGGGCCACAGAACATGGCACCTCCCACCAGGAGTTACAGTACAGTGCGGGGGCCCAGAAACATGGCACTCCCACCAGGAGTCACAACACGGTGTTGCAGGGGCCGAAACATGGCACATCCACCAGAGTCACAACACGGTGCAGGGGACCAGAACATGGCACATCACACCAGAAGTCACAAGCACGGTGCAGGGGCCCAGAAACATGGCACATCCACCAGGAGTAAGCCTGTGCAGGGGCCCAGCAACATGCACATCCACCACGAAGTCACAGCACGGTGCAGGGGCCAGAAACATGGACATACCACCAAGAAGTCACAGCACGGTGCCTGGGGCCAGAACATGGGGGGGGGGGGCACATCCCACCAGAAGTCCACAGGCACGGTTGCAGGGGCCCAGACATGGCACATCCCAACCAGGAGTCACAGCACGGTCGGGGGCCCAGAACATGGCACATCCCACCAGAAGTCACAGCAGGTGCGGGGGCCCAGAAATTGGCAATCCCACAGCGGAATCCACAATTACAGAGAGAGCCATCCAGACAACATGGCACATCCCACCAGGAGTCACAAGCACGGTGCAGGGGCCAAGGAAGAACATGGCACCCTCCCAACAGGAATCCACAATTTACAGAGCGAGCAATCCAGAAAAGGGCATTCCCACCAGGCAGTCACAGTACAGTGCAGGGGGCCAGAAAAATGGCAATGCCACTAATAGTAAAGATACAGAGAGCAGGGCCCAGAAAGGGCACCTCCCACCAGGAGTCACAGTACAGTCCGGGGCCCAGAACATGGCCACCTCCACCAGGGAGTACAGTACAGGCAGGGGCCCAGAACTGGCACATCCCACTATAGTAATAGTACAGAGAGAGGGCCCGAACATGGCCCCTCCACCATGGTCACAGAAGTGCAGGGGCCCAGAAACATGGCACATCCAACTAATTAGTATAGTACTAGAGAGGGGCCCGAACATGGCACCTCCCCAAGGCGTCACAGTACAGTGAGGGGCCCCGAACAGGCACATCCACCAGAGTCACATACAGTGCGGGGCCCAGCACATGGGCAATCCAAAATAGTAATAGACCAGAGAGAGGCCAGAACATGGCACCTCCCACCAGAGTCACAGGACAGTTGAGGGGCTCCAGAAATGGCACAATCCCACCCAGGAGTCACAGCACAGTGCCGGGTCCCAGAAAATGGGCACATCCATAAATAAGTATAGTCAGAGAGAGCCCAGAAACATGGCACAATCCCACCAGGAGTCACAGCACAGTGCCGGGGCCCGAACATGGACATCCCACCAGGAATCACCAATACAGGAGAGCCTCCAGAACAGGCACATCCCACCAGGAGTCACCAGCACGGTGCAGGGGCCAAGAACCATGGGCACATCCCACAGGAGTCACAGAACGGTGCGGGCCAAGGAACCTGGCAATCCCACCAGGAGTAACAGTACGTGAAGGGGCCAGAAAATGGCACAGCCACACTAATAGGAAATAGTACAGAGAGAGGGCCAGACATGGAACCTCCACCAGGAGTCACAGTACAGGCAGGGGCCCAAGAAAATGGCACATCCACTAATTAGTATAGACAGAGAGAGGGCCCAGAACATGGAACCTCCCACCATGAGTCACAGTACAGTCCGTGCAGGGGCACCAGAACATGGGAAATCCACTAAATGTAATAGTACAGAGGAGAGAGGGCCCAGAAACATGGCACCTCCCACCAGGGAGTCACAGTACGTGCAGGGGCCCAGAACATCAGGGCAGACTCCCCACACGAGAAAGCTCAACCCCCGTACAGGGCAGGGGGTCCACCAATGAACATGGGCACATTTACCACCAGGAGTCACGTACAGAGCAGGGGCACCAGCACATGGGCAACAAAACTTTGATTGTGAGGGTCTCTAATGTAAGGAGATGTAAGCCCTGTCGCTCCAAATCGAATGAAGCCAGCTGATAGAGACGAATGCAACAGCCGCTCCATATAGAGATATGATGTATGCCCATGATTGGATGAAAGTCAAATGTCGGACATGCCAATTTAATGCCTCCAGCTGCCAAGCACATGAGGGATTGATCCACTCAGAGGGGAGATGCTGAACACACTTACTGTATTTTGTTGCTTTTAAAGGAAACCTGGCAGAGCGATTTGGGACCCAAAACTACCCCACATGTCTCATGGTTTCGGTGGTTTAGTGCCCCAATTTTGCCCTCTACATGGTCGCAATTTTAAAGGGATCTACCCCTGGAGGAAGACTTTATGCAAATGAGCTAAGGACTGCTAGTGTTAATGCAGCCACCTCAGGCTCCTTTGCATTACCAAAATCTTTCATCCTGGTTGGTAGAATGTCCTTAAACAAAAATTACCGTCACTCGGTGCTCCAAGCCGCTGCGCGTGTTGCTGCCACAGGACCTGCAGATTGAATTCATATTGTTCACATCTGTTTTTAAATTTGAGGGCCATCCCAAAGTTATACACAGGTCGATTTGGGACCTAAACCCACAGGTCCTGCGCACCTGAAGCTTGTTTAGGGTCCCAAACAGGAAACAGACCCAATTTTTAAATGACTTGAGCTGTCACAGCTTCATCATAGAGCAGGCCCAGAGGACTAGGTAACAGGGCAGATCCTCAAGCTGAATGTAATGTAAACATGTACAATTCCTTCACTGACAGCACGCAAGCAGCCATCACACTGCACCTCATGGGACTCACCTGCTTGAAGCAGAATGGCATGTGAGCACGCTGACCCCCACGATGCTGTTCACGATATTCATGAGAGCCCCCAGTAGAAGCGGCGCCCATGTCTGTACTAAAAATTTTTCTATCTTGTCTATACTGGATAAATTAGATTAGGATCAAGTGCAAAAAATATATTAAAAATGTATCAAAAATAGTTTGTTTTTTTATTTAGCTCTTGAAAAAAATTCTCTATGGGTTCTATGACATTAAAAGTTACAATCGGGCCAGAGTAATACAGAACCGGTCGGACGGGACTCAATACTAAGGGAGGCGAATAGGCAAAGAGACTTTATTATTTGGCCAAAATTATCCAAAAATGTGAAGTGGCAAGTGGAGGCGATTGAGTTTCTTTCAAAGATATTTATATATATGATTTCAGATTTAAAAAATATATATCTATTGTAATGGACAAGTCAGGATTTACAAATTGGTTCCACTATTCCGAGAAGGCAGAAGAATAGAAGCAAAATAACCGAAAAAAATAATAGTTATTTCTACCCAAAAATATTTTTAAATAATTGCACACCCTATTTATTTTGTAGCAATCCAGGAATAATAAAACAAGAAACATGGAAATTTGGGGTTGGTAAAAAAAAAAAAGGAAAAAAAAAATACAAAGAAGTGAAAAAAATACCAGCAGGGGGCAGCACCAATCGATGAGACACTAAAAACCAAGGTTCACGTCTCAACTTGAAAGAAAAATTTTCAATAAAATAAATGCAAAAAGAACACCCAATAAATGTCACAAATCGTAATTAAAAAAAAAAAATCAAAAATTGTGCAAGTTTGGGGGGAATTTTCCAAATATAAAAACAGGCAAGGGGGCAAGGCAGAAGATTGGCGTCCGGATTCCCCAGGGCAGGCAGTGGTGTTGAGGGTCACCCTGCTGCACAGGCTCAGGCACAGCCAGGGTCCCGGAACGTCACGTGACCATTTAGTCCGGCGCGATGACGTGTCTACGGTAAAACACAGCAGCAGTGGACGTGCGCCAGCGGGATGTCACCCGGCCTCGTCCAGGCAGGGAGCTGCAGGTCCCCAGCCCCGGACTCTTCACCCGGAGACCCCCGTGACCGTCCGCAGGCACCATACGGGCTCCGTCCAGGGTAGCGACATGCTGTTCCCCGGGGTACCCTGGCTGATGTAACCAGGAAACGTCTGCCACCAGCGAGAGGGAAGCGCGGGATAGAGCGGCCGGAGGAGGAAGGAGGAGGAGGAGGAAGCGGCGGGGATGCGCGCGCCTACAGCGGACCACCTGGCGACTGGGAGGATCAGTGCAGCTTAGAGGGGTATCCCATCTGAGGCATTGACAATTCATGTAAGGGGGTGTCAATTTCAGCAAAAATAATTTTTAATCCTTGCTGCTGTCCTTCTATAGAAAGCTACTTATGTTTAATTCCAGTAGATAGAAAGTCCATGTGATGGACACGCAGGTGCACAAGCCTGGATTCTCTCTGGGGCTCATTACTAAGGGGTCCGCGGACATGATTCATAGGTTTCCCGAATATTTCCTTTTTGCACCAAATTGTCCACCCAGGTTTTGGCGGCACGCGATCGGATTTGTGGCGCATCTCGCCGGCTGCTGCGACAGAACCGTGGGGCCGTGGCAGTCGTACAACACTGGATTCGGAAAACCGCAGAATTTAAAAAACGGAATTGTGTGCAAGATCAAGCACTACATGCCCGGGAAGAGAAGAAGGTGAACTCGGGTGGACCTCGGCACCGCAAGCTACACCTGCAGGAATTGGATACACAATCTTAGTAGGAATTGCGGCAGACCCGAATCTCGTCGGACAAACGCACGGCGGGATCACGACAGGACCCGGGTAAAGAAATCTGCCCTCTGTGATAACTCTTTGTCCAAATCCGTGTGTCCTTCACATGACCACGACAGATTCTATCCACAAAAAGTTAAACAAGAAGCTTTTATAGCAGGACAGCAAGCCAGAGATCTACAAAACCAAAAGGAATGATACGAAGAAATAATATATTAAAACGTATCAACTTTTCCTTACCAACCATATCAATTTATTGCGAAAGTGGGGAACCCCCTAAATTCATCTGCCATATACACTACAGAACCTTTAATTAGAGAAAAGGTTCCAGCGGTGAAGCTAATTTTCCCATAATGTAGCCCCAAGTGTCCCTTAGAAAAGAGTAGGTGTCTTGGATACAAAACTCACTGGCCCCCAGCGTGGTGGCCAGATAGCGTTATTTAAGTCCTGCCTGACCACCTGCATTGCCTTTTATATAGAACGACGTTTGTGGGCCACATCCAGAAAACTCATTTATAGGTGCAAGTCACTCGCAGTGTGGTGCTATCCAAAGACAAACAACATTTGTTCTAAGCGGCTACATTGTATGGGATAGGATGACCGGGTGAGGGGTGTGGACAGTTTATAAACCGCCGTGAAGTTACAAACATGGAGTGGCTCTAGTAAACCCTTTGGCTTGATAGCATGATTAAAAAGTTGATTATTAGAAAGAAGAAGACCATGAGAAAATAAACAAATATAAGAGAATACCGAGTCATGGTGCCTGGATCTATGAGTAATGTCCGCCGTTAATCAGGATGGAGTTGAGATTGAATAGATCACCTATAGTATAAATTCAAAATATTAAAAAATTAAATTTGGGAAAGTTTTTACTGTTTTTATGCGATTTTAAGGGTTTAAGGTCTTTTTCCGGATTAGCAGAAGATGGCCTGCATCCACTCCAATAAAGAATGCAGCGCCCCATGGATTGTTTGGGCATTGCTGGCTGTGGGATCATGGCGGTGACGTGCAGTACCCGGACACAGCCTTAGACATGGGTGGCGCTTGTGTTCAAGAAAACCCTTAAATATTTGAAGATTTAGTAATCTTCGATTATTAGTTGTCTCCGTGTAATAGGTATGGTTCCTACACATGGGACTTTTGGGGCCTGGGTGTGATTGCAAAGGAGTCAACAACCTGTCAGTGCAAATCTGATATATATAGGCCCCGCCCGTGCACCCTTGACAGCCTTCACTGGGAGTCCATAATAAACACATTCCTCAGCATTCTTCATGGTTATGAGATTATGTCCATCTATTGTGACGTTACACGGCTGCTCCGCGATCATAGGATGGGGGGTACCCAGCCAAAAATAAAATCCGAAATGTAAACACGGATTCAATTTTGAAGGTGCGTGTCCCGAGGAAATGAGGAGGCTGTCTGTTATTCCTTCTTGGCATCTAGGCCTCCCACAGGCCTCGTTTATGTGTGTGACATGAATGTGCCATCATTATTACGTGTTATATAGTCTATTAGCTTTTTATATGAGAACAAGGGATTTAAAGAATGCTCTATAAAGGATTTATCATCTCTCAGTGTGGGGTTGGATTATCAACTGTTTAATTTGGTGCGTAGGTATAACTTAGGATTACCAGTGGGTCGTAACTTAAGCTGAGGGCCCCAGTCGCAAAGTCTATGCCAGGCCCCCGACTATAATGTGATGGGGTATAGATAGTCTTTCATAGGGAAATTGAGCTGTATGGGCCCCCCAAACTTTGGCCGGTTGTAAATAGCACCCTTTTCAACCCCCCCAAGTCAAAATATAAACAGGATCGTCATTAGTTAGATTGTTCCTTAAGCCAATGAGATGTGGGTTGTGTGACTACAATTAGGCGGCAATGTAAAAGGAATACTGAAAAGGGGGCAAATAGAAGATGTGATGAAGGATCCCTTCCGCCCCAAAATCTATCACCTTTGATTGATTAAAAGGGGATCTTGACAGAGGAACCTGTAGGAGACCTTTACGTTGTAAGATGCACAGTAAATTGGTTGAATGCATTAATTGTCCTCACACTGCTGTCATGAATGCCCTCAACAGCCTTCTCCAATCGCCTCTCAGTAAAATCGTAGCTGACTTTGGTTAGTATACTAAGCAGTCACTCAGAGCGGGGAGGAAGCGGCTATTAGACCCAGCTCAGTACATGGAGACTCACGAGCACAGCAGTGTGAGGATACACACTCTCAGTGGACTTGAAGAAGTACAATCGGCGTTCCAGTTCTCCACGACGTGGTTTGGCCGTAGTGGTGGTGGGTCACCAGGACTTCTATAGTGATACCCGTCAGTAAGTGAATTTCCGAAGGAAACTCGGTTGGCAATTGATTGCGCCCAATCGCAATGAGTCTCCTGGGAGGTTACCAACAATGCGGAATTCCAAAAATCTAAATCAGAAAACCCCATTTAAAGGGTGATTTACACAGACTAATTTATGGGGGTACCCACCTCCGCCCTGATTTACTGTGTCTGGTGTAAACACGAGGGAGAAGCAGGGCTCCTGTGGTGACCTACACAAAATCGGAGCCGACGATGGGGACGGAATATTAGACCAACACAGATGAAACGAACCCATGATGTTAATTACAAAATAAATCCCTTGTATATTGCTTTAGGGAAAAAAAAGCTCTAGACCAAAGCAAACTAAAAAAAAAGCGGGAAAGTAAAAAGCTGTAGAAGGAAGGAACTGGTTGAGGATTAAAAATTACTTTATACTCTGGTTGGTCAATTTTTGTTTTATTCAGTGTAAGAGACCCACTCATAGTTTGTGTCCTTCAGGTTCTCCTCAAGAACACCATACTCAGCTTCCTCCTAGTCTCATAGTCATGTTGTCCCCTCGGGTTCTTCTCAGAACCCCATATCTCAGCTCTTTCCCTAGACATGTGATCTTCTTAATGTTGTCACCACCGACCCCCCCCCCCCCAGATCTCGCGGGGTACGCTAGCCTCATAGTATGTAATCCTCTTTAGGTTTCTCCTCAGCGACCATAGCTAGCTTCCTATAGTCTCATTAGTCATTTTGTCCCTCAGGTCTTATCCAGAAACCACAGATCTCAGCTCTTTCACTTAGTCATGTGCATCTTCTTAATGTTGTCACCAACGACACCCCCCAAACACCCATTATCTCAGTGTCACGCTAGAACATTAGTAATGTACCCCTCTTTAGGTTATCCTCAGCTAACCAATCTCAGCTTCCCCTGTCTCATAGTTACGTGCTACTATTCAAGTTCTCCTAAGAAACCCATATCTTCAGCTCCTCAGTCTCATAGTCATGTTGTCCCCTCAGGTTCTACTCGAACCCCATATCTCAGCTTCCTCTAGTCTCATAGTCATGTTGTCCCCTCGGGTTCTTCTCAGAACCCCATATCTCAGCTCTTTCCCTAGTAATGTGATTCTTCTTAATGTTGTCACCACCGTCCCCCCACCCACCCATATCTCAGCTGTTCCCCTAGCCTCATAGTCATGTACTCCTCTTCAGGTTCTCCTCAGCTACCCATATTTCAGCTTCTCCTAGTCTCATAGTTACGTGCTCCTCTTCTGGTTCTCCTCAGAACCCCCTATCTCTACTCTTTCCCTAGTCTCATAGTCATGTGATCTTCTTCAGGTTATCCTCAGCCCCCAATATCTCAGCTTCAGCTAGTCCCCTAGTCATGTTATCTCCTTCAGGTTCTTCTCAGCCCCCCATAGTCTCATAGTCATGTGCTGTTCTTCAGGTCTTCCACAGCCCCCATATCTCAGCTTCCCCTATTTTCATAGTCAGGCTCTACTTCATGTTCTCCTTAGCCCCTCTTATCTCAGCTTCTCCTAGTTTCATAGTCATGTGCTATTCTTCAGGTTTCTTCTCATTCCCCCATATCTCAGCTCCCCCTGGTCGCATAGTCAAGCACTCTTCTTGAGATTATCCTCAGCTCCCATATCTAAGCTTCCCCTAGGTTTTCCTCAGCCTCTGCTAGTCTCATAGTCATGTGCTCTTCTTCAGGTTCTCCTGAGACAAAGATAATTCAGCTCTTCGCCTAGTTTCATAGCCATGTACTTTTCTTCTGGTTTTCCTCAGCCCCCTCTTCCCCCATATCTCAGCCTCTGCTAGTCTCATAGTCATGTGCTCATCTTCTGGTCCTCCTCAGATCCCCATAACTCAGCTCTATGCCTAATTTCATAGTCATGTCACAGTCTGGTTTTCTTCATCATACCATATCTCAACTTCCGCTAGTCCCATAGTCATGTGTGCTTCTTCAGGTTTTCCTAAAGCTGCCATGTCTCAGCTTTTGCTAGTCTCATATTCATTTACTCTTCTTTAGGTTCTCCTCAGCTAGTCTCATAGTCATGTGCTTTTCCTCAGGTTTTTTTTGTGGAGGTTCCTCAGACCTCTGTGTAGACCATCAGAACATCTACGACTCAAGAAGTCACTTCTTGGGTGACTTCCATTTTTTAATGAGGGGAGGCTGCTGGACATTTTTTAATGAGGGGAGGCTGCTGGACATTTTATAATTAGGGGAGGCTAATGAACATTTTATTAGAGAGTAGTGTCTGCATTTCCCAACCTAGGCTTATACTCAAGTCAATAAGTTTTCCCAGTTTTTTGTGGTAAAATTAGGGGCCTCACCTTATACGTGATTCGGCTTATACTAGAGTAAATACAGTAAGTGGTTTCCAAAATGGACGCATTCTCTGGGGTTTTCACTGTTATTTCACTTATATCTCAAGGATATGCAACATAGTACCCAAAATCCAGACCAGCCAAATCTGTGCTCAGTCCCTTCTGCACCCTGCTGTGTCCCCAAACATATTTGATGACCTATGGCCGGCAGAACCTGTGGGAAATTTCCCTTTTTCAACCCCTTGTGAAAATGAACATTTTTTGTCTACAGTGATGTTATATTGCCAAAAAATGTAAAAAATTCTTCATTATCACGGGCCATTGTTACTAAATTCTTTAACACACATGTGGTATTAAAATATTCCCCATACCCCTTATAAATTCCTAAAGGGGTTTAGTTTCCAGAATCTGGTCACTGTTTAGGGATTTGTTTGTACTGGGATCTCAGGGGCAAATGCAACATAGAACCCAAAATTTATTCCAGCAACATTTGCCCTCCAGGAGCCAATTGGTGCACCTTCTCCGCTGCGCCCTACTGTGGTGGGCCCATAAAGCGGGTTACATCCACATGTGGGGGTTTCCACACTGTGCAACAAAATCTGAGATGCGCTTTCTCAACGTTAGATAAAGGTTTTATTGTCCAAACTTGAGATGCCTAAAGGATTAACAAACTTACCAAAAGCTGTTTTGGATGTTTTGAGGGGTGCAGATATCAAAACAGGGTGATGAGTAGGGATTTCAAACAGATTGAACATTTACAACCTCTAAAAATATAAATTGGCCTGGCAGGACCTTATGATAGTATTCATGAATCAAAGATCAAGGTCCTGGCCGGATGATTTCTCATGGATCACATGACCCTCCATCTGCATCTCATACACCACAATAGTGTAGAACAATGGGCACAAAAGACTATATAGACAGCACATTAACCATCCATGAAACCATCAGTCCCAGGACGTGAGTGGAGAGGCAACAAAATGGTCAGATGTTACCAATCCACCTGAGGGGAGAGCAATCCAATCCAATGGAGAGGATGGATAGGCAGCAGAAGTCTGGGAACATCCAGGTCGGGAAGAAGACGACAGCACTGCCTCTGGTACACCCAACCTCCGACTTATCCCTAACCTGAAAATATATATACCCTTATAAAGGCAGTCCCAAGGCTGGCCCTAGAGAGGACAACAGACCCTTGATCGTAGACATGGTCTTGATGAGTTTCCAGGGCCATATACGATGTACCTTTCATCAGGGGATTATTGGACGGCCCTTGTTAAGATGCCCTGCTGGACGATTCAATTCTTGAACAGTGATCCCCGATGGATCTAGGCTGAGTGTTGACACACAGCAGCAACCACCTACTTGTGGCTGGAGATATTTAAAGGGAACCTGGCATCAGGAACTGGCGTAATAAACTACTACCAGTGTGTTGTCCAGCAGCTTTACACCTTACAGATCATGTTTCTTTTATAGACCACCATGGTTCCATCACCCAGAAAATCAACTTTGAAGTCAAATGTAAACTGTTTGTGTAAAGTCAAGGAGGCGGAGAGTTTAACAGTGAAGTCAAGCTCTCCCTGCCTCTGTACACTTCCTCCCATGACTTACATGATGCACCAGACTTCAGGTGATGTGGTTAGTGATGTCTCTGGGTGCAGGACCATCAATTACAGAGAAGGGGCTTTCTGAGACAGAGAAAGCTTGAATTCAGCTTGAACTCTCCGCCTCCTTGACTTTATACTACAAGTTTACACTCATTTTAAAGTTGATTTTCTGGATGATGCCACCACACTGGGTCATGAAAGAAACATGACCTGGAAGGTGTTCAGCTGCTTGACAACATACTGGTAGTGGTTTATTAGGTATATTTCTGCCGACAGGTTCCCTTTAAAGACCGGCTGCTACTAATCTCCGCCCCTTTCCACCCACATGCACATCAATAGATGGACTGGCACATTGGCACATCCACCAATCAAATTGGAAATTCCTGTCTGAGCTGATGATGTCAGCAGGAAATTGTAATCAGTGTGTGCTCCCCAGACAGGATCGCTACATCCACCCATGTGGCTACCTTTGGGCACATCAGAAAAAAAATGCCCACCCAAATAGTATCCAGTTTTGGACAGTTTTCCTTTACTGAAACCAATGAATTTTTTTTGTGTTTAACTTTTAAAGTTTTTTCCAGATTTGAGGACTGGTTTCCACCCCGTCACGTCTTACCTCATCCCCGCGATGAGGTAAGTGACAAGCGGCGAGTGCTGTCACACACATCACCGGTGACAATTATTGTTGGCATTGAGTATCGTCTTCACTTGACTGTAAAAAAATAGTTTCTCATTATAACCAATAAAAAAAAAGTCTACCGTCACATGAACGTTCCCTCCCTCCTTTTAAAGCGCTTTATGTGATATTTAGTGGAGCTTTAATTACATCTTCTGTTCCCCTGGTATAAATTTAAGCAGCACTTAAAGCAATTGCACGACGTAAATATCTTCCCAACGTCTTGTGTATTCGAGAATAATAATAGATCTGAAATCCGTGTTTTATATTTTGCTAAATTTCTGTGCAGGCAGGAAGGGGGTGAATGACAACCATACAGAGTAATCCAGGGAAAAAAAAAACGTGTACTTACCCTGCTCCGCCTCCCGGTTCCTCCGATGCGTCAGTCTTCCGGTCTCTTGGACACAGTCAATGATATCGGCCATGGTAGTAGGAAGCACCTGATGTGTCGGAGACCAGACCAGAACAACTTTAAACTTACATTTTTATGTTCCCCCCTCCTTCCCCAAGGATCTGCCCAAGGTTCGTCCAGTCCCACCCCTAAACTAGACATGTCTGTCCTCTTTTTGGACAGATTTTGCGATGATAGTCCCCACAGATTCAAAACAGTGACAGGTCTTCTCTATTTATTTACAAGACTTTTTCAGAATTTGACATTATGAAGTGAGGGTAGAAGGTTCCTTTTTAGGATTCTAGGATTCTCCTGGCCAAAGTGGTGAACACTTGAGGGTTTCATGTCTCGGGGAACCAGTCTCACCCTGAATAACACAGAAAACCCATTGATCAGACTTAGTATTGTGTAATGCTACATTTCCCCTGTGCTGCTCCTACATAAAAACTTCTGCCTTATTGTTTCAGAGATATAAGTTTACCACTGGAGGACCCATTAAGGCAAAACCATGATCATCTAATTGTCAGGGGACTTTTCTAAGATTCTGCAGCTGCATCCCCTTCCTCTCCCCTATTTCCTGTCTTCTATTTATGGTGTAACGACAGATACATTGTTTATTGTACTTGTTTCTACTAGGAAGAGACAAGTTATAGACCTCCTATGGCTCGTGGGCCTGGGCCTTCTAAAATCATGTTCCTGCACAGTGGGGAAAGTTCATTGGGTATAGAAAGTGGCTTCTACAGACGTATGGTGACCATTCACATCAATAAGGACATCACGAGTAGAAGAAGCTGGTCTTTATTATTTGGCCAATGTCTACCATTCCTGATTCCAATATGAATTCAATGCGATGCCCGGTGGTCTATATATTGATGGTTGACCTATCTTTTGGATCAATTCTTCTTTTATCCTCCACAACTATGAGATAGATACCCAACTGATACATAAATGACTCAAAGTTAACTCTAAATAAGGGAATGATCTGGGCCATGAATCTCACCGTGACGTTGGCCTCATTGAGTATCACAGTTCAGATTATTTGAATTATTATTATTATTATTATAAACTGTTCTCCAGGTTTCATTCTTCTGGATTCTTCCTTGACCTGATGATCTTCAGAAACTGCTTGAAATCTGTTTGGAGAAGAGGAACAAGATGGGTTGGAGACCTTTTTTCTCTTGTGGCGTACAAGTCTCTCTACCCACCAATTGGACGCCATCCAAATAGTAGCTGAAGTCTCAAAAACTTGAAAAGACCCACCATGCAAAATGGGACTATACTTTAGACCTGAATACTCAATATAACTGATACATTCGGTCTTGCTCCAAGTTCCTCCATCGCTTCATTCTTCTTACCATGTCTTGGGTCTCCTAATAGTGACTTCTTCAAGAACGTTCAAAAAAGGGGCATGCCTATAACATAGCAGTACTTTCACCAAAGTAAAAATTTTTAGGAGAGGCCAAACGGCATAATGGTCAACATTACTATGATAATCGTCACCTAGATCATCAACATCAGATAAATGTTGGAAGTAGACACCCATGAAAGACCTTCAAGAACATGAATGGCCTGAATATCTGAAGTGCCTTCAAAGGTCCCCGACCCTACACTTCCATGATCTATTTGGTCTAATAGTTTGGAAAATCTAGAAGTGCACAAGATGCTAAAGTGCTAGACATATAGCCACAGAGCATAGCAGAGGATTCCATGAAATGTTGTGGCCAAAAGAAAATACCCCTTGGAGTTTGTTACACTTGCCCCCTCCCCATCATCTTTTAATTGTATCAGACCTTAGCTGCTAATTCCTACCTTGTAATAAATGTTAACGCTAAAAAAGCGTCCAGAAAGAGCTGTCCTGGTATGACCCCATGCTGAGGTAAATGGAGGTAAATTAGGTCCTAATAAAGAGTTCACATGGTGGAGAGTTCCCGCTTTGTCTGAGGCAGTGCGACACCAATTCGCCTTTTTTATATTTGCGTGACTGGTGAATGGCGACGTGTAGCTCTGTATTTCATTCGACAAATGAGAGCTATTGACAAATGATAGCGAACGACGGTAATATCTCCCAGTCATTCCACACAATCATTTCCATAATTGTTCTCAAGTGCTTGAAATTTTCCTGGGTCAGAAATACAAAAAAATAAATCTACAATATTACCTATGGGGTTTTTTTCGGCATTTGAAGCCTTACATTTATTAGTGCGTCCTCAGACAACTTTGACAAAAATTGTTGCCTTTCTCGTTATGTGAATTATTGAGGTTTCGGTTCTTGAACAGCAGGTAATGGCATCACCAAAAAATTTTTGGAGATCTTTTTACACCTGGGATTGTAATGATGACGAAGGGGGCATCCTGTAAACCGTAAAACGAGATTATGGAACTCTTGACTCCAGGATGTTGTGGTGACTGATACAATGGATAGCTTCAGGAAGTCTGCATGTCTTTCTTGAAAACCAAAAATCCTTACGAGGATCGCGATTGAGTTTGATGGGTTGGTGGAATCAAGGTGGGAGTCTTCTGAATCCCAATGCTATATTTCTAAAAGCCCCCTCCCTCTTGAATTTGTTGTACGAAATACATGTGAATTTGGCAAAGGAGAACCCTTTGGTGGTACCTTGTCTCTTGAGCACTTGTCTCCCAATCTATTTTGCCACCTAAGGGTGTGAGTGCACCATGAAAGTGATCTTTCCTCCGACTTTTTCGTTCTTTGGTGAGCGGAGCTGTGTAAGATGAGATTTTTTTTGCCGGACGAGCTGAGCTTCGCTTTGATATTTTGAAAATTTTTTGATCAATGTTTATTAAAATTTTTTATGGAGGGCAAAATGGTGAAACAGCAGCTTTGGACATTGGACGTCACTTTCTGTTACATCGCTCACCATATGAGATAATTATTTTTGCGATTTTGATAGATTGGGCATTTTCGGACACAGGGATACATAACATATTTATTTTTTTATGCTTTCTAAGGAAAGTGTGAATATTTAGAATTTTAAATTTTTTTTTTATTTATTTGAATTACTACTGCCAAATTAGGTCCCTTACGATAGCTCATGCAATGCCTCCGGTAGGATGTAATAAGGAAATAATGCCTATTGACAGCCACAGGAGCCTCTTATAGGCTCCTGGCAGTTATGGCAATTGATCTGCAACACACGATGACTTCACGTAATCCTGATAAATTGACTTATAAAAAACAACTGCCGCACCCAACAAGTTAATTGCTAGTGAGGCCTCTCTATACATCCTTAACCTCTTGGTGCTGTACATGTGCTGTGTGTGGCCACCAAGAGGTTAATAAGTGTTTCTCCACTGATTCCATTATAGTTGGAATTTTTAATTCTAGTTCCCACCATCCCTAAATAGTCCATGTCATTAGTTTTCAATATCTACTATCAGATGGGTGGAGCTAGGTTGTGGGCTCCAGTCTAGGACCACCCATCTTGCAGAATATTCCTAATTAGCATATTGGGTAACAAAATTACTCTCAAAGTATACCAATTAGACTCTCCACTTTCAGACTGGAGCAGTCGTAATGATGGTTGCTCCGAAAGGTTGGGGACTATGATGAAACCAGTTGGGGTTGGTGAAGGAGGTAAAAGTCCTCCTTAAGTACAACATTTTAGAAATTTATGAGACAAGAAAAACTAGTTCTTGAGAAGATGAGATCTCACTTGGTGTGAAGCCCACTCTTGTCTCTTTCATATGAAGAAGCGTGGTGAGATGTTTTTGACAAGGAACATGTGACAAGTCAGGTTCTTCCACCTTTACGTCTTTTTCGGGAAATAATTTTTTTTTTCTCCGATGAAGACAATCCTTCTTTGTCATCCAGTTTCCTGCCCCCCTCCCCTGGGTATTCACTTTCACACAGAGTTAGTCATCAATTGAAGTCTCGGGCGGTAATACATCATAAGATAATTAAAAAGTTCCATGTTATTAAAAATAGGGCTGGAAGTATAATTGCCGAGCTGCTGGCAGGGTTCGGGAAATACCGGGACACATACCGTATAGGGTAGTCAATAACCTAAAATTTTCAGAGGCACTGGATAAATGGATGTTTTCCAATGTTCTGGAAAGTGCTATACTTGGGATTCCTGGACATTCAGGGACAATTCCATATCATAAGGAGGATCTCAAAGGGATCCTAAAAAGACATGATGGTTCCAATGTTAACTCTCTGGAGTCTTATGCTTGACCTTTGGGGACCATCAATAGGTCAGAGACAGGGTCATCATGAGTATTTATCGTTTGGCCTAGTTTATGATTCCCGATTCAAGTATCAAAACTGAAAGATTGACATATCTTAACTAGAAGCTCCAATATTTGGCCAATGACTACTATTCTCAATTGGAGCATCTGTGGCCTATACAGACAAGATTCAATCTTGTCATCTCTTGCCCAAGAATGAAGATGCATCATTTTGTTCTATATTCTTCCAGATTATGATCTACATCCTTACTCTGACCATAACCTTGATTTTAGATTACGTCCCTGTTCATGGCCTATTCTCCTCCAGGTTTTGATGGTGGACCTACCTTCTACATTCCTGTTTTCTTCTGCTCAATTCATGAAAAATAGACCCTACTGAGAAATGATTGATTCAAGGTTACTCTAAATAAGGTGATGTCTTCTGCTGGACCTTTGGGTTTATTAGATGCCTTAAAACCATCCAGCCTGGAATAAACTAAAGTTCCTATGGTGCAGAAGGAAATATTAAAGTTGTGATCAACATGCAAGGATTGAGCCTGGTTCCGAGTAATGGGATCCAAAGTTATCTCCAAAGGGATGAAAATTTGGAGTTCATTAATATCACAGGGCCTGGGGAATCTGGTGACCCACTGCTTCCAAATTTTGATGGGTTTTGATAAGTAAAAGTGGTGTAACCAAGTGGGATGGGGTATAATTTGTACATTTGGTAGACTACAAGTGCCCATACAGCTTCAGACATCTACAGATGTCCTGAGTCCATTATGGGTATATGCTTGCTCAGCTTGGCCATACATGAATGAGTAAGCCACTTCCAGACAGATTATTTACCATAAACGGAAGGACTGGAAGATGAAAATTCAATGAGGTTCATTTACCAAGGGTCCGCAGACCGCATTTTCGTTTGGTTTCCCAACGATTTCCGATTAGCGCCGTATTTAACAGGGGTTTTTGGCGCATGGGAGCAAATTTTGGCACATCGGTGCTGGCTTTCACGCGACACAAATCAGGGGGCGGGCCGTTGGACGATCCAACGGATTCGGACAATGCCCAGGATTTAACATTGTAAATTGTGTCACAAAACACGCACTCACAAGCACCAGGAAGAGCTCCGGCAGACCTCAGCGGGGAAGCGACACATGCAGGATATCGGGCGCACGATCTTGGTGAATCGCGCCGGACTTCATCTTCGTCAGACCGTCCGGATTGGGGATCGCGGCAGGACCGGGTAAGTAAATGTGCCCCAATGTGTCTGACCCGTGACATATAATATTGGAGTCTTATCAACAGATTTGTTCATCCGTCCTGTGAGGTGGATGAGGACCTCTTGAAGGAGCATGTCTATCACTAAGAACACTTTTGAAGAACCTTAGAACTACATGTGTTGAATATCTATGTTATGTTACATAACGTTTCCGTTAGATTAGTAAATCCCCAGAGCAGCATTCATAATTCTCCTGATCAGGATTGATGGGGTCACATCTCCTGGCTTTGGCCTGGTCTGCAGTGTAAAGATCTTACTATGGACAACACCTCCATGATATTGGAGCCCTAGTTGGATCAAGGAACAAATCCTTCCGTCTATCGCTGGGTTAATTCTAGATACGGCATGTTCTAGGATGTGCATCACTAGTGAATTGTCAGCACCTTGAAAGAGCCCGTGATTAATAGAAGCTGCTATTATAATTGGAGTCATGCTGTTAGACCTAAATCATAAGAAAATTACACAACTCGACAAAGGTCCCAGCGTCGTGTTTACATCACGTCTATAGCCAGTCTACTGAACACCACATTAAAGAGGGAATTACTGAGCAGTGCATTGTGGGTAGATATTTACTTTCATGTGGTGAATCAAACACGTCTAAATCTGCTTTGTATATTTGTTTATTACCTGTACAGACTGTATTTCTTCACACCAATACAGTGCCAGAAGAACATAAAACCCAATTCTTCACCTCCTATGTATACACATGGTTGGCCAAGTTGAAAGGAAGCCAATGGACCTGTCTAAGGACAACTACACTTAATGATGTGGTCGCTAGTGGACTTGAAGCTATTGTGACCACTAGTACAATCCACACCAAGCCCATCATGCCCTCTCTTTCATGCTGCTCAGAATTAGCTAAGGCACCTTTCCATTGGAGAAGTGCCTGAGCAATAAGGTTCCAAGGTTTCCAGTGACGTCCATATAAGTTTATATCCTAATTTACCATTATCAACTCTGTTACTCATTCTCATCTAAGATAAAACTCTATCGGCCCAACTCTCTGCTTGTTTTGTGACCATTTATTTTCCTTATCTCTTCAGTACCCCATTCAAGCCTCTCTATGCATTGGAGATGTAGCTGTAGAGTGATGGTCAAAAGGAAGGTTTAGCTTAAAAATCAAGAAAACTTTCCTTGGAATGTGAAGAATCTTGAAAACATCTACTAATAGGACAACCCAAGTCCAAATGTCCTGTTTAGGACTCATCTCACCATTTATAATGTGACTGGAGACAAGTGAATCCTACATTTCTCAGTAATGTAAATGTGTGGTTGACCAAAGCTATTCAGCAGGAGGTTCTGAGGACCAAGGGGCTACACTCCATTAGACAAATCAGTTGATCAATTCCATTTAGAAAAGGATCATCATTGGTCATGCATGGTCACCTCGTAAGAGAACTATGATAACCTTCCATTTTATGGCCTGTGAACATCCCCAATTTGATGCCCCTAAGAAGTTTTTCTTGACTCCATTCAACCTATTGGCGGACTTTGACAGCCGTTCTTCCAGCACTGGTCAATTGTAAGTAATGCCTCCCAAAGCTTTCATCGGTTTATGACTGCTGGAGACAGAGGTCTTTGTTCTTCAGCCATAATTACCATTTCCATAATTTACAGAGACACGAGGTGATGCTTAAATCTTGTCCTCAGATGCAGCACAACTGAAGAGCTTTGAACCTATGCTATAGGCAATATAAGACTACGTCTCAGTCCCATTGACTAAGATGCTCGTCTTTGAAGAAAGCTTCAGCTTACGACTTAAGAGTCGATTAAAGTCATTTTAACTATTTAAGGAGGAAAAGTAAATTGTGACTGGACAAATATGTTCTGTAGAAGGTACACTTTGATTGATGTACATTGAATGATATCCAGGTTTATAAAGCACCACCTAATAATAGGGATCTTCAAATGTTTGACCAGGATCTTCAAACCTTGAAGATGAGATTGATCATATCTGGGCAAAGCTGGAACCAACAAGTATGACCATAAACAATTGGTTATTTCCAAATACTAGTTGGATCTTTTAAAAAGTTACTGTCTAAGAGAACTTAGATGTTTCAGATTTTTCACATACAGTAGTATGACCTGTTTAAAGGGAACCTGTCACCAGGAGACCCATTTTTAGCACTCCCCAGTCTCCACAGAGCATAGGACATACACTGCCAAAGTGTTTTTGTATTAAAAATTGGTTTTACAGAAAAAAAGATATGTTATATTGTACCTTTCATTAGCATCTGCTGTGTGACTAGGCAGTTGCCTATTGGGAGGGGCTGGAAAGGAGCAGTTCCCCCCCACCCTTGGGAAACAGCTACTCCATGTGACCTTTTCAGATATATGAAAACACCCATCACTGGGCTTAGCGACGCCCCCTGCTCCTCTACAGCCAATCCCGAGTGTGGGGAGTTATTCATATATTTGAAAAGGTCACATGTTTCCCAAGGGTGGGGGGGAAACTGCTCCTTTCCAGCCCCTCCCATTTGGCAACTGCCTCGTCACACAGCAGATGCTAATGAAAGCTACAATATGACATATCATTTTTTCTGTAAAACCTATTTTTTAAACAAAAACACTTTGGCAGTGTATGTGCTATGCTCTGTTGGGACTGGAGAGTGCTAAAAATTGGTCTCCTGGTGACAGGTTCCTTTTAAGTGCCACTCAACTTTCCGTACTCCAGAACAGTAACTCTTCATCACACCAAGGTTTGAAGAAGTCCTCAAGATTTTGTTTTCGACTTGATTTGCCAGTTTAACTTTCTCCTAGAAACCGAGGCCAGGGTTTGCTCCAGCCTTCGAGATGTTGATGCTTCCGGATTTTGGTGCTTTTCTCCTCCATTAGTATCTAGTATGATGAGATCTAAGCTTTCAAGTTGGCTTAGTGTCCAGTATGGCTTTTACTTTGTCCCACTTTCTATAAGCTTAAATGATGATCACAAATTAAGTAGTATGGTTCAATGATGCCCAAATCTCCATGGTGGGGTCAAGGGTGGACACCATGAAACCTTTGTCAATTTAGCTTGTGTCAATCCATTGGGTACATACAAAGACAAAAGCAGACATAGACAAAACACAACTAAATAAAATCAAAGAAGGGATGATACAGAAGGTAAAACTGCTTGTACTAAGTTCCATAAAACACAAGTCCTTATGTACAGATACCAAGTGAATGAAAACGTAGCATTGGTTTTAGATAAAGATACAAATACACAGAGAATTCTTAGTATAGTAGCGCAAGTGTAAATAGTATTTAGGGAGCGAGATCGACCTGCTTAAAAAAATGTGTTAGAAATTTTATATGTCACAGGTAGTGCATTCCAGAGAAATGGTGCAGCTCAGAAGAAGTCCTGTCTGGGTATATTAGATTATACAGGACAAGATAAACATAACCTCAATCCTATGAGCTGTGGTAGGACAGGATAACAACACTAGATGGTGAGACCAACCATGATGCAGGCAGTAATGGAAACACAACCTACTAAGCGTATCCTTAGTTCTCCAAGCTGAGGATTATCTCCACATTCTCCATTGAATCCAGCACATCACTAAGCCATTACTAAGCATGTGTCACTCCTTTTCTTGTATTGTTCCCACAGTTTGTCCGGACCACGATGAGCAACCCCTTCCCGTAATTAACCAGCGCTCCACAAGGGACAAGACTCTCCATTAATTATAAGAGCTGCTTTTCAACAGGTGACATTCTCCTTCAAAGAATGTGACTACCCCCATATCAGCATGACAATTCCCATTATGGACAAGAATTCCTCAAAGTCGCCATATTAGTTCCAAATTCCGGATCCATGTGACGAAATTGGGTGGAAACACCAGAATCTACTGTTTTTAACATTGTAATATGGGACAGGTCTCCAGCTGAGGGTCATCTCATACATACATTACAAAGGATGCTGGGAATTCTTTTAACCGTCCCCTCGTGAGGTCATAGATGTGTTTTGACCTGAGTCATTTGCCAGGAAACTGTGCTGAAGGAAAACAAATGGTCTTACAGCATTTGTTATGCAAAGTAGGATGACAAGAGCCGTCCAGTAATTGTGGTAATATCCATGTGTGAGGAGTGACCTACTTCCCGGGAACTGGAGTTATGGCCATACAGTAAACAAAGGACTTTGAGTAAGGATGGGTTATAGGGCCCTCCACCACCTTTAGGATCCAGGAGGCTTTCACCATGATCCAGACTGGTTCTTCCTATCCACCATGAACATAATTTACCAGTTTCGTCTAGCAATTTCCACACAATTAATAGTTATGTCTTCATGGCTATTTGGCAATCATATCCTGTTAGGAATAGGTGGAGCGGTTGCAATAGTTGCCTTAGCTGACTAAAGGTTTCAATGCTTAGTTTAAAGCCTAATGTTCCTCATGATGCTACAACCAGCCAAACTCCCAAATTCTGGTGAGGAAACGTACGAGAAACCACAAGCTGAATCGGTTGATGTCAGGCCACTGGAAAACTATACGAGTGATCCCCCATCTGACGAGGGGACTGCCGGGTTTATTACTGAGTACAGAGAGATTTATTGGAGCAGATGTGTGCCAAAAGCGCTACAACAATGACGATCTATTCAAAATGGATGAAAAGGACCACCATTTCTGTTTTCTAGTGGCCAGGCCCCCAAATAATCAGTCTGTTCACCCCATCCTGTGGATAGCAAATATCATAAAATCTTGAAACAACCCCCTTAAGGCAGTTGTAATTCTAACTTGTCTCAACAATGTCAATGGAGAGGACACTGCACATGTGTGACCACCTCTTCTACATGGTCACATATCACAAATGGAGCCCCTTACCATGTTTATTTTCCAAGAAGCCTCCATCAGCTTTTACCTGGCCTGTAGACTCCCTGTCTAATATGTTTCTACTTTCAGAATTTTTCAAGAACCCCCATCATGAAGACTGTCAACAGAACTTAGGAACCCAAGTTGAGCTCCTACTTGATAAGCTTATGACAAGAATACATTTGAGAAGACCGTTTGGTTGAGAAAGACTATCATATTCAGAAGACTTGATGAAAGAAGGGTGAGGTTGGTTTTTCTGCAAGATACTGCCACGTAGGAGGAGACTGTGGGCCTTCATATACTTACTTGCCAGATAAATTGATGAGTCCTGCATGAATAAACCAACATGGAGTTTGGGACCACATACAGTTCTTGCCAAGAACACACAACCACATGACTCAGATTTTTTAAGAACTTGAGAAATGACCTTCTAGAGTAACCTTCTTTATGTGGTCATATACTTACTTGTCATATAAATTGAGGTGTCCTACATGGACATACCATCATGGAGTTTTGGACCACATACAATTTCTTGCCCAGAACACATAACCACATGACTGAGATATCTGAACAACTTGAGAAACGACCTTCTAGAGTAATGTTCTTTATGTGGTCATCACACGACTCCAGACCATAAACGTGGCCATATGGTGTCATCATTTTAGAAAAATCCAGGGTCTACTCCTATGCAAAAACAAATCACTTTGATGGATGATCATCATCATGGAGGTTGTATTTTTAAGAATTGTGTCCAGGCTGCAGGAGGGTGAACACCCTTTCTCATGAGCCTGACTCACTCAAGAGTGGATAGGTCAGAACTTGATTTTATAAGGAGAAACTTCCTTATCTGATAACAAAAACGTCAAGGTCTTGCTCAATTTGGTAAGATGTGAAAAGTAGATAGATTTCATGATATATGTGTGTGCTTAGTCACTATTACAGCTTGTCCAGGCTAACACAGTTGGGAAGAGATTGTACAGGATGACATATCTGGCACATTTCTTAATGACATCAAATTGTTTACCTCTTGTCATCCAACATCTCAAACATTGGTTCAATCAAGAATGTCCATGCACGTTCCGAAACAAGGTTTTCCTAGATGGGCCACAATGGCGGACAGTAGATCATAGATGGATTAGAACAAGTATATGTTGTCCTACAACTGAGGAGCCAACTCCTAGGCCCCAAAAGAAAATATGTAATAGGGCCCCAAGGCACCGGTCATGGCCCATTTGTGATACTGGTGGACAGGTCAGAACTTGACTTTATGAGCAGAACATTCTTATCTCGTAACTTAACAACAAGGTCTTGCCCAATGTGTTAAGATGTACACATAGTTTATGATATGTATGTGCTTACTCAGTTTTACAGCTTGTCTGGGCCAGCCCGATATTGCATGACTTCCGTTGTTGGGGCAATTTTATGGGTTGGCGTAAAATGGCATATTAGCAGTTAGACCAACAAAATTTAAAACAGCATACAATCATAAGTTTGGTTTGGCAGATCCCATAGAGGGCCATCTGGTCAAGGGTTGACCGAGTTGTTCTTTTCCAATCTTGGAACATTGTGCCATAGATTTGGCACCTAGCTGGGCTCTCTGATATCAGGTGGGGAGTGCCATGCTGTCTTCTCCAGCCTAGGACTGTCCACGTGACACTAGAGATCCAAATTAACAACAAGTGGTGAAACGAATGGCACAGATTGCTCCGGAACAGTGTGTGAAATCCAACTGTGCTGAAATCAATGGAGCCACAAGGGGGTTGGTGGAGATGGTCATAGGCCCACCATGAGACAAGCTTTATGGCTGACAGTAGTTGGGTAAATTTTGTGTATGTGGCTTCAATTTGGCTCTAGGTAGGTAGTCTAATTTTTTTTTCAAAAGTTTTTTATCTTCCAGTCAAGGTTTTCCATAGCAAAACATTAAAGGAGTCAAAAATGTACCGATCTATCCCAAACGTTCGTCCTTAAATCAGAATGGTCGTTCTCTGACACAAAGCACCCAGGGGGGGGGGGGGGAAATAAGAGTTCTACTTACGAAGACTTTGTATATTAAGGCCATCTTGTAGGTGTGTGGAGACTTATAGCCATTGATGCCCCACTAGGGGATTCATTAGATGGCCTTACTAGACAAAGTCTCTGTAAGGAGAACTCTTACTTCCCAACTCTAGTCAAAAGCCTCTCACTCAACCAAACTAGTTCCCTGCACTGTACTGAAGAGATGCAACCACAGGGAAACAGCGCTGTCTACCGTTGAGAATCTGTTCCTTCTGGATTAGATATACTGTTTTGGTTTTAATCCCACACTAGGCTTCCTAAAAGTCATGCTTGATGTCAAGGGGCCTCCCTTACAAGGTAGCTAAAAGAGGTGTGGTTTTCCTTATCCCTTTCTGGAAAATGTATTTGCATATTTTCCCTACAAACCACAACAAATAGGAGAGGAAGCTGACAGCGCCCTTCTCTGTGTAGTGGCTTAACTGAGTAACTGCAGCTTAGTCCCATGCATATATATGCCTGGTCTGACCACTATACACTAGAATTGGCGCTGTCCTTCTTATCAGTATTTGTGGGGGAGTTTGCTGTTGAATTCCCAATGGTATTGAGGAGCGATTCTTTGCATATGTTATTATTTTTAGCCTGGAAAACCCCTTCAATTTGCAGCTCTTGGGCCCCCTCTGTAACAGGGGCCACACCTGCCGAGTGTCATTTGTAACACTGGCGTCTTATGTGACCCCCACAGTCTCCAGGGGGCGGATGCCACTCTATAGCTCTGCCCCCGCCGCCATTGACTCTTGCATCTCGGGGCTTGAAGGGTTGTCAAGTCTGGAGGACCTTGAGAACTTCAATTGCTGAAGGGTTTAATAAGTGAAGGGATTTCTCTGCTCTGCTGTGTACACAGATAAGCCAATTACAGATCAAAGGCTGCGTGATTAATGTAGCACATCAGGTTATTGGGTGAGGGGGCACCGGGCCATCGGGCAATCCATACAAAACCTCTCCATGGCTTTAAGACTCCATAGAAAGGGCGTGAGAACCGGGGGGCTATCTTGTCCCTTAATGCATGACGGCTTCTCCCATTGCCCCCGTGCTGATGCCTAAACCGGGTCACTCCTTTCATGTAACGCATGGCATCTCCCAGCATCCCGCTGTACGGGCACAATGAAGTCCTGCTACTAAAACTGTCACTTCTTGTGAATGAGCCTTGTGTGTTGTCCTCTCTGGGTATTTGGAGGGGGGGGACCCCATAAATCAGGCGGGTGAAGTGAGGATATTACACACACATTTACTATTACAGAAGTATTTCCACTTATTGGGATAAAATTAAAAGGCGCCGGGGCTATGGAGGGGTCGCCCTGGCACTGCTCCAGGGGGATGCGCCAGTACCAGGACGTGACCGCGCACCTGCCATTCTGACCGATTCAGCAAACAGGAAGCAACGGATTGTGCTCAGCGCTTCCTGCAGGGAGAGGGGGGGGGGCTGCGAAAACTCCGGCACTTCCTACTTACACTTCCTCATTTAAAGGCGCAGTGACCAATTTTATGAAGCAATCAGAAGTGAATTGCTAAAGGTTGTAGATAGGGATTGCATGAAATTAGAATAAGATGAGTAAAGGAGCGCCACTTCTGTCTTAAGGCCAGGTTTGGTATTGCAGCTGCGCAACATTCAAGTAAATAAGTTTGTGCTGTAATTCCAGACACAGTCAGTAGACAAAGGGGGCGCTGTTTAGGGTAATTGGCAGAGCAGTTATTTGATTGAATGTTATTCTTTCTATCTTGGTCGGGAATGTCTTGGGGATCATTACAGGTTGTGCTGTTATTCAGAAATGCAAGGAGTTCTCATGGTCAATGTGTAACCCTTGGGTGACAGTCAGAGTGACCGCTTGAGACCCACTAGAGTATAATAGGCAGGACAAATATAAATCTGTAGGATGGGGGGGGGGGGGGAATGCCCTCAATAATTTAAAAGGGTTTAATCCCCCCCCTTTGCTCCCCCCCCCCCCCCAGGTCAACAAGGCTCAGTAGAATTGCCCTATCTTACATCCACGTAACTCCGATTTACCTATAGGACCACAACTGGAACCACAATTAGAGCCGACCCCTGAACAGTCAGCGACAGCCGCTGCCACATGTGGTTAGAGGAGCAGCCACACTGATGGAACAATATGGTGGTCTGTGGTCTCTGGTTACCTGGATGGGGTTACGAAGGACTTAGTCACAATACATTCACATGTGTCAGCTATAACATATGATAGAGCGACGCTCCGCTGCTTAGACACCCATCTTACAACAAACTTTACCAAAAAAAAATCAATAGTACAAGTGATTATAGAAAACTTATTGGAGTAAAGACCTTCTATCGCCTCTTACATTGTCTCTTTGCCTTCTAATTTGAATCTAATTCATTCCATCTTACTAGCAAGAGAGACAGAAGACTGAGGTTTCAGATGACATTGACATCCACCATCAGAGAGGGATCGTTATGTAAAGGTCTATGGCATTGAAGTCTACGGAGAGAGGAGGGAGAGCAGTGAGTCACAGCAGCTAGGTCTCCATCCACCATCAGAGATGAATCATTACATAAAGATCTATGGAGAAAGGAAGGAGAAAGGTGAGTCACAGCAGCTAAGTCTCCCTCCACCATCAGAGAAGGATCATAACAAAGTTTTATGGAGAGGGGAGGGGGAGAAGTGAGTCACAGCAGCTAGGTCTCCATCCACAATCAGAGAAGGATCATTACATAAAGATCTATGGAGAAAGGTGAGTCGCAGCAGCTAGGTCTCCATTCACCATCAGAGAGGGATCATTACATTAAGGTCTATGGAGAATGGAGGGGGAGCATTGAGTCACAGCAGCTAGGTCTCCACTTACCATCAAAGAAGGATTATTAAATTAATGTCTATGGAGAGAGGAGTTGGAGAAGTGAGTCACAGCAGCTTGGTCTCCACCCACCATCAGAAAGGGATCATTACATAGAGGTCTATGGAGAGGGGAGGGGAGCAGTGAGTCACAGCAGCTAGGTCACCAACCACCATCAGAGAAGGATCATTACATAAATGTCTAAATGTCTATGGAGAAGAGAGGGGGAGCAGTGAATCACAGCATCTATATCTCCAGACAGAAGATTAGGAAGAACAACAATTAGCTAGAAAATAAACATTGCAAGTCAAATAATGACCATAAATATTGTTACTCCTTCTGTAGACACACAGGACCACCAATTACACACAACTACATTGACCTGTTAGCTTATAGGCCACCTAAAGGAGGACATCTGAGCAATAAGGTTCCTTGTATCTGTAAAGGTGTTATGCTATTGTGTGTTTGACCCTTATCTGCTTCCTCCTCTCTTCTGTCCTGACCTCGGCCTGTTTGCCATATTGTCCCAGCACTGGCTTCCCTGACCTTGGACCTGCTTACCATGTTGAACAATCCCTGGCTTGTTACTGAACAGAGATTACTCCAAGAGGTAGCGACCTGTTGGTCCCTTGCAGCAAAGTCTTAATCCTGGTTCAGGGGTTAAAGGGTGAATACCAGGGAAGTGCCCTTAATGGTCTATTTCATGACAAAGTGGAATCGCACCCGCTGCATTACCATTATAAAGATAAGTTGAGGAGGTATATAACACAGAATTTAGGTGGAGATTGACATCATGTTGTGGTTACTATAGAGGGCGGTCACTATATAACCGGGAATTGGGCAACTACAGTGTGTTACATATTGCTGAGGAGCAATAATATTCCTGGGTGACAACCCTGAGAAGACACTAATGTAATGCAATATTTGTCGTGGCAACGTCTGTATGGACAGAGCCAGCAGGTGCAGGGCGGCCGCGCTCATACAGGATTGCTGAACCCATCCTGGTGGGTAATCACATGACGTTATACAGCAGAAGGGAAGGTTACTCCCTCGTCTACATATACAAGTATTGCTGGAGGGGAACACATACAATTCAGCTGCTTTTCCAGAACTATAACACAACATTTCTAACTCTATCCCACTTAAAGGGGAAGGATACAGAAAATATACAGCATGTTTTCCCTTTTGCTGTCCCCATTTATCACCTCACTCTCCTGTCTGCTCCCGTTCCCTCCCTATACCGTCTACTGGTACATTCTTCTACTGTCTCTGTTCCTCCACTGCGCTTCTCTTTCCTCCCTCCTTCGTCTCTGTTCCTTCTCTCCTCTTCTTCTGTTCTTTTTCATGCGTTCCCCGTCTTCATCTTTTCCTTTCCATATTTTATTTCCTACTTTTCCTGCTGCCTTATCTGACTCTGTTCCTCCATCTCCTCGCTCTTCTGTCTCTGTTCCATCACAGCACTCTCCTCCTTTCCTCTGACTCCCTTTCTCATGTCTGTCTTCTCTATTTATTCCATCTCTCTGTTCCTTCCTCGCCTTCTCTACTTCCTCCATTCCATACTTCACTTCCTACTTTTTCTGTCTATTTTCTTCTTCCATCTCCTCCCTCTTCTTCGATCCCCTCACCCTCCTGTCTCAGTTTCTTCCTTCTCATTCTTTCTTTTCTTAATGTCTCAGTTCTCTCTATTCTCTCTATTCTACCTCCCTTGACTCTTTCTCTTCTTTCCTTTCATTCCACCTCTCTTATCTCTGTATCCTCCATGTCCTTCTTCTGTCTTCTCCCTTAGGTGTCTCTCATCCTCCTTGTCCTTCTACTATCCTCTGTCCTTCTGTCTCTGTTTCCCTTCTATGGCTTCTTGTCCATTGTGTTTCTTCCCACTTCTTCTTCCTCCTGTCTGTTATTTCTTTACTCTTTCTTCATCTCTTCTTTCATCTTCTCTCTTCCCAGAAATACTTGTTCAATCTCTCCCTTCTTTTCTCTCTTCCTTTCCTGCCCCTTTTTCTATGTCTCCTTTATTTTATATCCTCCTTCTTTTTCTCTGTTCTATCTTTGTCCAATCTCCTCTGATCCCTGTTTCTCTTCCCGTCTTTTCTCCTGTTTTTCATCTCATCTCTTATCTTCTAACCTTCTTCCATCTCATTGCTCTTCTGTCTTTCTTCTCTTCCTAAGCTTCCTCCATCTTTTTCCTGTTCTGTCTAGGTTTCCTCCATATCATTTCACTATCTCCCTTCCTTTCCTGTCTCTGTCCTTCTTCACTTCCCTTCACCTCTTGTCTATTTCCTCTCGGAGCTTCTCCTCCTCACCCCCTGCATTATGTTTTATGTGTGTGACAAATGATGCCATTGTCCGGGGTTCCTTTTTCTCAGAAGGTGACCTCAACCTCCTAATATTAGGGTTGTATTATCTGGGCATGTATTCATGTGTTACCATGTGGTATAGTATTATGAATAGGGTCTGGAATAAAGATATGGAGAAGATTTCATTGTTAAGTTTCTTTCTTGCTCTCCAAAAATTGGCACCATTGTATTTCACTTAAAGGGGCATTGGTCCAGACATCTGCACTTAGGTTGCCTAATATGTTACAGCAAGACTTTTAAAGTTGGCCATGAAAGCTAAATTATTTCTTTCCTCCAAAAACATGGACAATTGCAGCCCATCCAGTTATTGATCCAATGGAAGCTCAACCATTGAGCAGGAACAGGGAAAGTTTACTTTATTATCCTCCACCTGCCGTGGACCCCAAGAGGTTTCTCCTAAAACTCCTTTGAAGATAGTGGATGGATGTGGTGGAAGGTTCTCCAAAGGTGAGAACTCATTGGTCCACACATCCCCCACCCCACCACCAAACTTGTATAACTACCGGTTGGTGGTCACTTTGTGGCACTTCTCTTTCTCTTCGTATCTGGAGATAGTAAGCAAACTCATGATTGTCCTGCCATCGACAGGCCCTGAGGTCCGGGAGGGGCAAGGATTATATTTTACCGAGAATTTGAACACCATCACCCGATTTATACATAGATACACCTGGTGAAAGAGAACTGGCAGACACTAATGGAAAAATCCCTCATCAAGTTGTGGTAGAAATGCTGAAATCCAGAGTCCTGTATTAGGCCAAAGAACATTTGGGAGGAGCTCCAAAAATTTTCAGAAGTCCTATCCAAACTTCCAATCATCGTATCTATTATTAGATGGCTCACATTGTAACGCTGGTGGTCCATACCTGCTGACGTGTTACCTCTCAGCCACCAGATGCTTTACCCCTCCCCCGGCTGTCATCACAAACATCATCAGCCGGAACGCAAATTGCACAAAATGTCCACAGTCCATTCTGATGTTTGGTGAAAACCCCACTTTGACTTGTACCCTGTCGGCCTGACCTTGGCCGGTCTGTGGCTATTTTCTGGTCCTTCATGTTGGCATCTCCTCACCCACCTGCCACCAGTACTGGGTCTACCTGGGACTTATGAATCAAAAAATTCAGTCCCTCTCCATGAAAGGTCTTTCTTATAAAAACTTGACTTTTATTGTTCTTTAAAATACATGCAGACAGCAGGAAAAATCATGTGGGTGAAGCCAGGCAAATCCTAAGCGACTTATGTTCCTGCGGCAGCAAAGTCAAGACTCTGTTATTCGGAATTTGTCCCTAATGAAACTGTTCACAACCTGAGGTTTGCTTCCACTGTTTATAAATATTGGGGTACATTTTGGGGTACAAACACAGCTAAGGCAGGGCAGTTGTACACAGGTCCACCCTGGTGTAGAATTGCACCATAGCCTGAACCTGCCCCCCATAACCTCCATGTGCCGTGCACCAATCTCAGGGCCTGTACACCAGTTCTTAAGTATACATGCCCTGATAAATGGGCATCGTTGTTTGCATGATGAAAAGTTATACAGTTTTCCAATATACTTTCTCTATTAATTCCTCATGATTTTCTAGATCTCTGCTTGCTGTCATTCTATAGGAAGCTTCTAACTTTGCCTCCAGAGGGTAGAAATTTGTCATGTAACAGGTGTAATGTTATATCCCTGGTCATGTGATGTCACACAGGTGCACGGCTCACTATTTATGCCTCAGATTACTCTGTATGATATATCGACATGACACATGCGTGACCAAGGATATAACGAGCCGTGCACCTGTGTGACATCACATGACCAGGGATATAACGGGCTATGCACCTGTGTGACATCACATGACCAGGGATATATAACGAGCCTTGCACCTGTATGACATCACATGAGCAGGGATATAACAAGCCATGCACCTGTGTGACATCACCTGACCAGGGATATAACAAGCCGTGCACCTGTGTGACATCACATGAACGGGTACACATTTCTGTCCCGGGAAGCAAACATAGAACTTTTTT
>CM033646.1:3666703-3684493 GCA_019512145.1 Engystomops pustulosus | reverse complement strand
CGCTATCTATGTTTATACGTATTGGTACTTTCCGTACCCATTAGGGGGCAGACAGAGTTATTGTAGCAGTCTATAGGTCGTTTGTGGACCATAGGGGGGGCAGTATTTAGTAGTTGATTATTCTGTACATAGGTTGGGGGCGAATATTTATAGTTATGGTTCATATTCTTGTATCAATGTGCGGGTGTGGCATATTATAGTAGTATTCTGTACATAGGGTGGGCCGGCAGTTGATGTGGTGCTAGTAGACTACCGTAGTTATATTTTGTTACATATGGGGGCAGTGATGAGTAGCTTGCCACCCTTCTTGTACTTGTAATAGGGAAGTTATGCAGTATTATAGTAGTGATATTCCGGTAATAGGGGACAGTATTATAGTGTTATATCTGGTAAATACGAGGGCCCAGTAAGTAGTATCTATACGTAGTATATATCTTTGTAATAGGGGGCGGGCATTATTATAGTAGTTATATTCTTGTACATCGGGGGCTGGTAGGAGTAGTTATCTCTTGTTCCATAGGAGCGCATATGCAGTATGTATAGTGTTAGATTATGTACATAGAGGGCAGTATTATAGTAGTTATATCTTGTACAAGGGGGCAGTCGTAGAGTAGTTTGTTATTCTTGGTACATAGGATTGGGCTTCGGAGCGCAGGTATGAGTTACGCGTATTATCAGAGGTAGGCCGCGCCCATATTCTCTGTGACGCTAGGGGGCGGGCACCAGTATCCCATTTATAGTAGTTTCTCTCGTGTCCCCTAGGGGAGCAGCATTCACTTATAGTAGTTTATTCCCTTCTTGCGAATAGAGGGGGATCGTATTATATAGCTTAGTTAGCTTCGTTTTGTACATTCACGGAGGTAGGATTATCAGCTAGTTTATGTACCTTGTGTGCTACATATGAGGGCAGATTATAGTGTTACATTATCTTGACATAGGGCTTCGTTCCCCAGGCATGTACTTAGTAGTGTGAGTTTTATATTCGTGTACATCGGACCGGCATGTATCCAGACGTAGTTCATATTCTTTGGCCTACATTAGGGCCCCCCGCCGGCCCCAGTCATTATACGCTAGTTATATTCTTGTACTCCACCGGGCCCCGCAGTTAGTATTGTTATAGTAGTTAGATTCATTTTCCCACAGTGGTACCACTAGGGCCGCCGTCTCAGTATCCCTCTATATGTAGTTCATGTCTCTATTCTGTGTGTCACTAGCGGGGCAGTAGTTCCCTTTCCTATACGTAGTTATATTCTCCCCGTGTACCTAGGGGGCAGTATTAAGGTTTATTCTTTACATATGGGGCAGTATGATAGTGATGTATATTGCTCTGTACATGGGAAGCAAGTATTATAGTATTTATCCTTGTACCTAGGGGGCCTATTATAGTAGTTATATTCTTGCTACGGAGGGGGCAGTATTATAGTAGTTATATTTGTAACATAGGGGGGCAGTATTAGTATAGTATTATTATAGTAGTTATATTCTTGTACATAGCGGGCAGTTTTTTAATTTAGTGTTATATTCTGTACATAGGGGGCAGTATTATAGTAGTATATTCTGTAACATAGGGGGGCAGATTATAGAGTGATTCCTTGTACATAGGGGGCAGTATTTAGTAGTATCGTAGTTATATTCTTTGTACAAGGGGACCGATTATAGTCGAATATTCTTGTTTTTTTTTTTTTTTTTTATTTTTGACATAGGAGGAGTATTATAGTAGTTATATTCTTGGGTACCATAGGAGGGCAGTATATAAGTAGTATTTCTTGTACCCGGGAGCAAAGTAGTATTATAGTAGTTCATGTAGTCTGTACATCGCTGGGCGTATTATAGTAGTTATATTCATGTACATAGGGGGACAGCAGTCTTATAGTAGTTATATCTTGTACCTAGGCGGCAGTCGTATTATGTCGTTATCTTCTTGACATCGGGTGGGGCAGGTCTCGTAGTCTTCGCTGTAGTAGTTCTTATTCTTGTTACCTATGGGCGCGTATTCTAGTCGTTATCTCTTGTACATAGGAGCAAGAGGGCAGTATATGTGTTTAGATTTCTTTGGTACATAGGGGGCAAGTCTTATAGTAGTTGATATTCTTGTTAACATAGGGGGGCAGTATTAGTAGTTAGTTATATCGTTGTACATAGGAGGAGTAGGAGTATTATAGTAGGTTTATAGTCTCATGTACGATAGAGGGTCGTATATAGTCGTTATATTCTTGTACATAGGATGGCAGTATTATTAGAGTAGTGTAGTATTCTTGTACAAGGAGGCATAGTAGAATTATCTAGTTATATTGCTTGTACAACTAGGAGGGCAGTTATTATAGTAGTTATATTCTGATGTCATAGGGCGGCGTCTGGCAGTATATAGTAGTTATATTCTTGTACATAGGAGGAGCAGTATTCTAGTAGTTAGAGTCTTGTACATAGGGGGCAGGTATTATAGTAGTATATTTTGTACATAGGGGTGGCAGTTTCTAGGTAGGTTATATCCACTATGGAATAGGGCCTGGCAGCATTATAGTAGTTATAGTCTATGTAGTAGGGATGGCAGTATTATAGTAGTCTATTCTGTGTATACATAAGAGGGGGCGTATTCTGTAGTTCTCTTTCTATGACACTAGCGGGGCAGTTTTTATAGTAGGCTATATTCCTTAATAGGGGGCTAGTATAGTTATAATAGTAGTTATATTCCTGTACATAGGGTGGCAAGGAGTCTTATAGTGTTCTATTCTTGTAGTATGGGGGGCAGTCTGAGGGCAGTATTATAGTAGTATATTCTTGTGTACATAGGCGCGGCGAGGATTATGAGTAATTATAGTATTGTACATAGGGGGACAAAGTATTATAGTAGTTATATTCTTGGTACATGACAGGGCAGGAGTATATTAGTAGTTATATATCCCTGTACATATGAGTGGCAGGGTATTATAGTTAGTTATATGTTCTTTTTGTACATAGGGGACGGCAGAGTATTATAGTGAGTTATATTCTTACATGAGGTGGGCAAGTATTTATAGTAGTTATATTCTTATGTACTAGGGGGCCAGTAGTATAGTAGTTATATTCCTGTAATAGGGAGAAGTATTATAGTAGGTTATATCATTTTACCTAGGGGGCAGTATATAGTAGTTATATCTTGTACATAGTGGAGGGCAGTTTATTAGAGTTATAGTCCTTGTACATATGGGGCAGAGTAAGTTATAGTGTTATATGCTGTGACATTTAGAGTTAAGCGTATTATAGTAGTTATAAGGGTACTAGGGGGACAGTATTATAGTATGTTATAGTCTTGTACATGTAGGGTTGGCTGTGTAGTATTATGGTAGGTATATTCTTGTACATAGGGGCCAGTATTATAGTAGTATATGTCGGGTCAAGGGGCAGTATTATAGGTAGTTATATAGTGTACATAGGGGGCAGTATTATAGAATTATATTCTTGTACATAGGGACAGTATTATAGTAGTTATATCTTGTACATAGGAGGGGAGTATTATGTAGTTAATTCCTGTACATAGAGGGCAGTATTATGAGTAGTTATATCCTGTGTCTCATATGGGGGCAGTATATAGTAGTTTTATATTTCGTGTCATAGGGGGAGTATTATAGTTAGTTATATTCTTGTATCATTAGGGGGCAGTAGATATATTAGTTATATTCTTGTGAACTATATGGGGCGAGTATATAGTGAAGTTATATTCTGTACATAGGAAGCAGTCCGTATTATAGTATTTATCTGCTTGTACAGTAGGTGGGTGGGGCAGTATTATAGTAGTTAATTCTTGTACATAGGAGGCGCAGTATATAGTAGTTATATTCTTGTACATAGGGGGCGGGGCGAGGATTTAGTAGTTACGATTTCTTGCACATAGGGTGGCAGAGTAGTATTATAGTGTTATTATTCTTGTACATAGGGGAGTATTAGTAGCTATATGCCTTGTACATAGAGGGCAGTTATTATAGTTAGTAGTTAGTATCTTGTAAATAGGGTGGGGCAGATAATGTAGTAATATATTCTTTGTACATAGGGGCAGTATGATAGTAGGTATATTCTTGTGTACATAGGAGGTAAGTATTATCGAAGTTATATTCCTGTGACATAGGGACCTTAGGCAGTATTATAGTAGTTATATCCTTGTAACCTACGTGTGTGGCAGATTTGTATGTAGCGTAATATTTGTACATAGGGTGGAACAACAGATATTTATTATTATGTAGTGTATATTCTTGAACATAGGGGGCCAGTATTAATAGTAGTTAGTATTCTTGTAAGATAGGGGGCAGTATTATAGAGTAATTCTGGTACATAGGAGGCAGTATAATAGTAGTTATATTCTATGTACATAGGGGGCAGGTAGTATTATGTTAGTGTATCTTCTTGTACATAGGGGGCAGTAGGGGGGGCAGTGATTATAGGTAGTTTAATATCGTGTACATAGGAAAGGATTGCGCACGATTAAGTAGTTTATATTCGACTGTAATGAAGGGGCAGTATTATAGTTAGTATTGTCTTTGAATCGGGGCAGTGTATTATAGTTATTTAATATTCTCTCTTGTACATAGGAGGAGTATGATCGTAGCTATATGCCTGACATAGAGGGCAGTATTATAGTAGATAGGCTGTACATGGGGGCAGTATAGTTAGTAGTTATGTAGTACTATATTTCTGTACGATAGGATTGCAGGTAAATATAGTAGTTATATTCTAGAGTACAATAGGGGCAGTATTATAGTAGTTATATCTCATGTACCTATAGGGGGAGGACAGTATTATAGATAGTTAGATTCTCCATGTTACATAGGGGGCAGTATATAGTAGTTATATTTCTTTAGGATGTACATAGGTGCCTGGCAGTTGGGCAGTATTATAGATAGTATTCGTGGACACGACGGGTGGCACTAGTATATAGGAGTTTATTATCCTCATGGTACTACGGAGGGGCAGCCATTTAGCAGGATTATGAGAGTTAATTTGTGTTGTACGTAGGGAGGCAGGTATTATAGTAGTTAATATTCTTATGATCATACGGGCGGCAGTATCGTAGTATTAGTAGTTTATCCTGACATAGAGGGGCAGTTTTGGCAGTAGGTAGTATCCTGTACCTAGGGGGCACGGCAGTTTATAGAGTAGTTATATTCTGTACAATAGGGGGCAGTATTACTAGTAGTTATATTTTGGACATACGGGGCAGTACATAAGTAGTTTATATGCTGTACATAGGGGGCAGTATGATAGTAAGTAGATTCTGTACATAGGGGACAGAATTTATAGTAGTTAGTATCTTTGTACATCAGGAGAACGATTTATAGTAGTATACTCCTGTACATAGGAGGGCTCCTAGGTTAGGTGTCGTAGTTATATTCTTGTACAATGGCGAGGGCAGTCAGTATTTATAAGTAGTTATATTGTCTTGTGTACCATAGGGCCAGCAGCCAGTATTATAGAGCTCGCGCGTAATTGCTTGTACATATGGTGGCAGTATGATATAGTAGTTATATCCTTGTCAATCGGGCAGCCGTATTATAGTAGTTATATCTTGTATCCTGAGGCGGGCGATTATCGTAGTTATATTTCTTGTACATACATAGGGTGGCCGTTAGTATAGTTAGGTTATATCAGTGTATCATATGGGAGGCAGTTTATAGTAACGTAGATACATTCCTGTACACGAGTAGGAGAGCAGTATTATAGTCGTTATATCCTGTACCTAGGGGACGGGCGGGCAATTAAGAAGGATTATAGTAGTTATGCTTGTACATAGGGGGCCAGAGAGTATTATAGTCGTTTATTCTTGTACAAGGGCGGCAGTATTTTATAGTAGTATATTCTTGTACATAGGGGCGTATTATAGTATTATATTCTTGGACATAGGGGGCAGTATTATGTAGTTAGATTCCTGTAATAGGGGGGCAAGTAGTTATAGTAGTTATATTCCTGTACATAGGGGGCAGTATTTAGTGTTTATTTGTAATAGGGGCAGTATTATATAGTTAATTCATTGTACATAGGGGGCCGTATTATAACATAGTTATATTCTTGTACATAGGGGCAGTATTATAGTAGTTATATTCCGTTACATGAGGGGGCAGTATTATAGTAGTATATTCCTGTACATAGTAGGGGGCAGTATTATAGTAGTTATATTCTTGTACATAGGGGGCAGTATTATACTAGTTATATTCTTGTACATAGGGGGCAGTATTATAGTAGTTATATTCATCTATAGTTATATTCTTTTGAATGGTTTTATAGTTTTTAAAATGCTTGTGGATAATGGACAATCTTAAAGATGTTCTAAGATGATATTTCTCAAGAAAAGTGTGAGATTGCATTTAAGTGGACTGTAAGTAAAGTGTAAAACCTTGAGATTTTGTGATTTGTGACTACTTTAAAGCTTTAGATTTAATTTCTGCAGCCACTCTGTGTGATTACAGTACTGCTGAGCGTTTTTTTGTTTTTGTAATCTAATTCCTATCATGTGTGATACAGTTCTGGCTGAGCTGTGTATCTAATTCCTCTCATGTGTGATTACAGTATTGCATGAGCTGTGTATTAATCTATCATGTGTAATACCAGCCTTCTTTTCTTTCTTTCTATCTTAGCTGTGTATCTAAATCCATTATCCATGTGTTGTGATACAGCCTTTCTTCTTAGCTGTGTGGTATCTAATTCCCTATTCAGTGTGTTTCCTTCCAGTTTGATTGCAGATGTTGTATCTACATCATTACTCCTGTGTGCGATATTACAGTCTGATGAGCCTCCTGTTCTGTAGATATAATCTCATTACCCATGAGGGGTTCGGTGATTTCTTGCCTTCCGATTTCTTTCTGCTATGCTGTACTCTTTAATAATTTCTCCCCTCGCCGTTTATTCATGGTCCACCACTTCTTGGATTCCTCTTTTCTCTTGGCCTTAGGATCAGTTTGTTTTTCGTCATTTATTTTCTTCACAATCAAGACCACCCGATTTCCCCCCCTGCAGTGAGGACGTATTTCTATCCAATCGACAGCCATGATTCCCGACATTCTAGTCCAGTTGTTACCCCATGATGACTTCTGCGTTCTTTTTACGCTGGGTAAGTTGCACCCTCCCTACAGTACCTACCCCCGATCACAGTCGGCCGAGACTTCCCTTGGATGTTCCCCCTTCTACTTTTCTCTTTTTTCGATTGAGTCCCTACGGCTTCTTTCCCGGCTCTGACGCACGCTTTTGCCCACCTTCCTTTTTTCTTTGTTTCCAGTCCGCTTTTTGCATTAGTACTTACTTAACACCCCGCGATTCCGCCCGGACTTTTTCTTCCACGACTTTCTTGATGATGGACTCACATCACCATCCCGTTTGTGACCTTTGTTCTTGTCTGCGTTGCGATTGTCTCTTCGCCCCTGATTAATTCTTATCAACTACACATCTTTCCCTTTCCTTTTCCCTTCCTTTGACTGTCCCCTCTTCTCCTCCTCTTTTGTGCTCCCCGTGTTCCCCTTGTTTTTTTGTCTCCCCTCCCCTCTCTCCCTCTTTCCTCCTTCTTCTTCTCTTTTTTTTTCCTTATCCACATTTTTCCTCTCTCCTCTCTTACACGGGGCTGGTTTCCTTGTCCGTTGTTCGGGATCTTTCCCTCTACAAATGCCCTTCAGAGTTATAAGGACCCTTCCCTGCCCGCATTTGTTTTCACCCATCCACCCCCGTCTTTTTTTTTGTTCCGGGTTTTTCATTTTCATCCTCTCATTGGTGCCTACGGCCTTCCCATAGGGAGCTGTATGATATAATGTTTATGGCGTCTATAGTCACTCTGGTCTCCTCTGTATCGACCCATTGCAGGTCTCCCCTCCCCCGGGCTTAGGCTACCCCCTTCCTTTCCCTCTCTCCCCCCTCTTTTCTCTGCTTCCCCCGTCCCGGCTCGGCAACACTTCACATGCGGTCACCCCCCCCCCTCCCCCCACATTTCCTGTTCCCCCCTTCTCCTCCCGCGGTCTTCCTCCCCCTCCCCCTCCTGGCCGGTCATCGGGTCGCCACAGCCAGATTTTCAGTAGAAGTCCCAGAAGTCACCCTCTGGTGACCGACCGGCCAGGACCATTTTACCAGCCCCGGCGTTTTACCCCCCCTTTTCCCCCTCCTTTCTACCCCTCCCTTCACCTGTCCCCCCTCTTTTTCTGACCTCGCCCTTTTTTGCCCCTCCACTTCCCCCCCTACTTTTGGTTTTGACGGAGACGCCCTGGGTTTTTTTTCTCCCTTCCGGTTCTATGGATTCTTCCCCTTCCCTTTCTCCGTCCTCCGCCCTTCAGGATCCTTTGTTGGTTTTTGTTTTTGCCGCTATGGTACCTTTTCCTCCCCCTTTCTTTTCTTTTTTTTCTGTCCCCCTTTTTTTTTTCTCCCCTTTTTCTTTTTCCATGCCCCCATCCTTCCTTTCCCTTTTCCTTGTCCTTCTCTGTTGTGCCTCCGCGTCTCCCTTGGAGCTTTCCCTTTTCCCCTTTGTCATTCCCCCTTTCCTCCCTAGTATCTCTCCCTTATTTTTTTGCTTTTTTTTGGGCCCCCGCCGTGTGCCACCCTGACCTTTTTTTTTTTTTTCCCTCCTCTTTTCCTTTCCCTTCCGTTCCCTTTAACTTTCCCTTCCCTCCCCCTGTTTTTTTCCACTGTATTCCCCGAGTACAGAGGCACAGATCCAGATCCGGACCACTCCCTTATGTTCACACTCCCTTATAATTATCACAAGTAATACAAAATTATATCCATGTGTATCCGGTAATAAACATAACTACCACCCACACCTCTACTATCCAGTCTCGATCTCTTTCCCCTCGTTTATCGACCCCCACATTTTCCCATTTTCATTTCCAACCCTATTACTTATGGAGGTTAGGTGTATTTTCCCAATCTCCCAAAGCAGCCAATGACTTCATAATATCAAGCATATCAAGTAGTACAACCACAACGGCGCGTCCTGGCCTATTACCGTTTCCTATAGATGACGGCCTCCTTCCCGACCCCAGGTTGTTTCCGTCTACCCGTGGATGCCTAAATGATCCTGCACTCTTTTAAACATTATATTTCAGACTTCCACTGTGTACCCCGCATGTACCATCCACTAGCGCCTCTTCCCCACTCTCCCTTTCTGGTTTTGGGTACTGCACCCTGTACATCCCAGACCCCTCCCCCCGGTACGCAACCATGTGGACCATCCAGCCCCCATGGTTACTGCAAACCCCCATGTACATCACAGCCCCCTGCTAGGGTAACTGCAACCCCATGTACATCCAGCCCCCTAGGTTACTGCACCCCATGGTACATCAGCCCCCTTGGTACTGTGCCACCCCATGTACACCCAAGGTTACCCCCATGGCTTTTTACTGAAACCTAAAATGGCACAACACATGTTATTCCACTCTTCCATTTTTTCCTCTCTTTTCTTTCCCCCTCTTTTTTCATGTCCCCCCGTGGGCAATGCTACCACATCCCCCTTTTTTTCTTCCCGTCTTTTTCCTTGTACATAAAGCCACTCTTTTTTCTCTGTGGTGAATTTTGTCTTTTCTTTCTCCTGAACCACATGAAATCCAGATAAACCTTTCCGGCTCCCCACCGGCCCACCCACCCATTCTGTAAATAAACCGATTAACATTAATTTTTTTTTATTTTTCATCCGACCCCTCCACCCGCCCCCTCCCCCCCCCGTTGCCCTCTTTTCCTTCCTGTTTCCACCTTGCATCCCCCCCCTTCTTTGTCCCTTGCCGTACCCCCCCCCCCCTATTCCCTTCCACTTACTCCCCCCCTTTTTTCACTCTTTCCTTTTTTTTTTCCCCCCTGTTCCCTTTGCTCTTTTCTTATTGTTCCCTTCCAAATGTCCCCCCTTCCTCTGCCCCCCCCCCGCCCCCTCCTCCTCTCTCCCACCTCGCCTTCCTCATTCCCCCCCCCTTTTTGCTTCTTTCCCCCCCTTCTTCTCCCTTTTTTTCCTGCGGACCCCTTTTTCAGTGTCCTACTTTTATTTCTCTTTTATGTTTTCCATCCCGTTCGTTTTCGTTTCTTTTCCTCCTCCCCCCCCCCGCCCCCCTTCTTGTCCTTTCCTTTTCCCGCTCTTTTCATATTTCACCTTTACCTGCACCCAATTGTACATCAAGCCCCTGGACTGTCTCACCCCAATGTTGACCCAATCAGAGCTTTCCTTGTACTGCTACACCCATGTTCTACATCCAGATACCCTTGGTACGCACCCCCATGTACATCTCAAGTCCATGGTACCGCTACCTACCCATGTCTTACATCCAGCCCCCTCGGTACTGCACCCCATGTAAACAGCCCCCTGGTATAGTGCACCCAGTACTTATTTTGCCCGCCCCCTGGTACTGCACCCATGACATCCAGTCACCCTGGTACTTCACCCCTAATTGTACACCAGCCCCCCCTGGGACTGACACCACACCGTACATCATTAGCAACCTGCGTACTGCACCAATTGTACAATCCAGCCCCACTAGTACTGCACCCCTATCTGTACATCAGCCCCCGGGTAATGACAAACCCCCTCCCACCCCTCAAGACGTGACCACACCACCCCCACGCGTACACCCCAGAAGCCCTCCACTGCCACCCCCATTACATCCAGCCCCTGGTACTGCACCCCTATACATCAAGACGGTCACGGCCACCACATATAAACATCACAGCCCCTTTGTCCACTGCACCACATGTACATTCCAGCCCTTCTCTTTGAGTTACTGCCAACCCACCCATATACATCCTAGACCTACTGGTACTCGCACCCCACGATCATCCAGCCCCCCCTAGTATCTGCACACACACCCCCCCTTTCACTATACATCTCCAGTCCCCTTTATAGATGCACACCATGTACCCCATTAATTTGCCCCTAGTCTGCACCCATGTATTAATCCAGCCCCAACTACGTACTGCACCCATTGATAAATTTCAGTCCACCTGGTACTGCACCCCATGTACATGCAGCCCCTCGGTACTGCACCCAGTATTACATCAGAACTTCTCGGTTCTGCACCCATTCCTTCAAGAATAAATCAGGACCTATGGTTACTGCACCCCCATATACACCTCCAGCCCCCTCGGTAATTTCTGCACAGCATATATACATCCCAGCCCACCTAGTAACACCCGCACCTCATGTACATCAGCTCCAATGGAGACAGCGCCCCAGATACATCCAGCCCCCCTGGTACTGCACCCCATCACTCCAGCCTCATAGGTATGCACCCCAATACATTATACCCCCTCCCTGAGTAATGTACAATCCATGTACATCAGCCCACTAGTACCGACACCCATAATTTACATCCAAAACCCCCTGGGTATGTCACTCCCAGTTGTTTACATTCAGCCCCATAGTACTGAACCCATGTACACAAGCCCCTGGTTTGCCACCCCATGTACATCACACCCCTAGTAATGGCCACCCCATGTACAGTCGCCCCTGGTACCTGCCACCCCATGTGCATCCGCCCCCTAGCATGCACCCCAGCTAAATCCAGCCCCTCTGGTAACTGCACCAATATACAGCCAGCCCTCTACCTAGTATGCACCCCATCTACATTCAGCCCCTAGTACTGTCAAGCCCCCCCCCCATATACATCCAACCCACTGGCACCCACCAAACTATAAATACCAGCACCCATAGTACTGCACACCACTTTTAACACCATCCACCCCCTGGTACTGACACTCCAATATAAATCCGACTCTGCCGGCACTGCACCACAATTGGTAATTTCACTCCAGACCTTTTAGTACTGATTATATGCGCGGTATTGAGCATACCCAAATTATCATCCTGCCCTCCTGGAACAGACCCAATGTTATCCAGCCCTCTGTACCTGCATCCCATATCACATCCAGCCCATGGTACTGAACACTTTTTTACCTATATATCCAACCCCCCCCCCCCCTGTACTGACACCCCATGTACACTCTTTTTATGAGCCTGTTTGTGATGCACCTGTCATACCATAATCCCAAGCCCTCCTTACTGCACTCCATATATCATCAGCCCCCTGTTGTTACTGCACCCCATATCACCCAGACTGTGGCTATTGAACCTCCAACTGTAAATCCAGGCCCCCTAGCACGCTACACCCCAACCATACATCCAGCCCCCTAGTACTGCCCAACCAACATGCACATCCAGCACCCCGATAGTACCTGCACCCCCCCCACTATAAATCCAGCAATCCAGTATGCACACCACTGTACATCAGCCCACTGAGTAACGCACACCATGTACATCCAGCCCCACTCAGTACTGTCACACCTGTACATCCAGGCCCCCTTATTGTCACTCACCCATATACATCCCAGCCCCTAGTACCTGCCAACCCATGTACATCCAGCCCCCTAGTACTTGACACAAACTGTACATCCCAGCCCCTTGGTACTGCCCAACCCCATGCCCTCATTCAGCCCCCTTCCCCGTATGACACCTTTACCCACTATAACTCCAGACCCCTGGTACTGACACACCGCTATACATCCAGACCTGGTACTGCTACCCAATATACATCCGACCTCTGGTACTTGAACCCATATACATCAGCCCCCATGGGTAATGCCTTTACACACCACATATACCATCCCAGACCCATAGAGTCACCTGCATCCTCACGTAAATCCAGCCCCATGGTAACAGCGCCCCATTATACATCCAGCCCCCTGGACTGCCACCCCATGTACATCCAGCCCCTTAGTACTGCACCCCACCTACACACATCCAGCCCACCCTTCTGGTATTTTGCACCACACTATCACATCTCACCCCCCTAGTATGTACACATGCCTACCACATCCAGCACCCCTAGTACTGCACCCAATATAATCCAACACCCTTTTTTTGGACTGAACCCCATGGACATCAGCCCCCTTAGTACTGCAAACAAATATACATCCAGCCCCCTGTATTGCACCCCATGTAATTCACCCCTGTAGTCTGCACCCCACGATACATCCAGCCCCGTATGAACCCCATGTAAATTCACCACCCATAGTACTGCACCCCATGTACATTTCAGATCCCCGCGTGGTACTGCACCCATGTGATCCAGCCTCCTAGCACTGCACCCATATACATCCAGCCCCATGGATACTGCACCCCCCCCCCCCCGAATATACATCCAGCCCCCTAGTACGCACCCATCTACATCAGCCCCTGGTAATGAACCCCCTAGCTGCCACACTCCAACCCCATGGCACCCACCCCAATATAAATCCAGGACCCTTAGTACTGCAACCCATTTACATTCCACCCCCCTTCGGTAACTGCACCCAATAGACATCCATTGACCCCATCTGGTATCTGAACCCATATACTAGATCTAGCCAGAACCCCTAGTACTGGATGTATATGGGGATGCACCAATGATCCCAATCCCGCGCCCCCTGGAACCGGCACCAGGTTAACCAGCCCTCTTGTACTGCATGCTGACATTATACATTCCACTAGCCCCCTGTACAATACACCCTCCTCTCCCATTTTATATTAACCCCTGGTACTGCACACATGTACATCAGCCCTGTTGGACTGCACCTCATATAAATCCAGCCTCTTGTACTGTCAACCAATCTATACATCCAGCCCCCGGGTACGCACCCCCTTATACATCACCAAGACCCCCTGATCACTGCAACCCCATATTACACCCAGATGTCCCCCCCCGCCCGGTATTTGAACCCCATCGTACTGTAACAGCCCCCCACTAGTACGCCACCACCATGTATCAGGCCCCCTGCGTACTGCACCCCAATATATCATCCAGTCACTGTATTGAACCCCATGTTATCATCCAGCCCCCTAGTACTGCCCCACCTTTCCCCCATATGCATCCAGCCCCTGGCACTGAATCCCATATAAATCCGATCCCTAGTGATTTGAACCCCCACCCTGTACATCCAGACGCTGGTACTGCACTCAGATACATCACGCCCCCTGGTACTGCACCTCATACTAATCGCCCCCTTGCGTACAAAACACTTACTGCATCCAGTACTGCATGGCTAAGCCAGGACCAGTGTACTGCTCACTTCACATGCACAGTCACCCCTTTCACTCTGCCACCCTTCAAACTCATGTGTAATACCCTGTTCCTGCGGCATGGAATTACCCAGTACATTGCCTCTTTTCACCATAATCTCCCAGCACCAGGTTACTCAGTACTGCACCCCAGGTTACTCTAGTACCACTTTATCATAAACTATAAGCAGGCTGACCCCTCAGTCTTGTAGCCAGCACCCTGTGATCACAACACACAGCCATCTCCCTGCAGATCCAACAACCTGTCACCTAAACTATGTTCTTGCTCCACTCAACTCAGTGTCCAACACACTCATTATTATATAAGTGCACCCCACACATCCAAAACCCTGTCACTGCACCCTACAACCTCCTCATACACTCAGCACCCTGTCACCAAACCTCTTACACACCAAGCACCCTGTCACATCACTCTTCAGATACCCATCACCATTGCAGCCCTCATAGTCTGCCAGTCTCAGTGCCTCCACACTTGGCACCCTGTTGGTTCCCTCACACACCCCAGCACCCTGCCTACGATAGTGAGAATGTCTGTGGGCGCTCACCTCTCTCTCCCAGCAGCACCCGTCTCTCTCCCTCTTTCACCTTGAGTGTGTCCTGTGTTACGCAGCGGCACAATGAGCTGATTGTGTCATTTGGTGACTGGTTGTGTACTGCCTAGTAATGAGGACCACAGAAGGACACACTTGAGGTATGAGCTCTTCCCAAATCACTTACCTGTCCCTTATATACCTGGATATCACCTGCCTGCATATCCTGGTAGAGTGGAATTAGGGGAATACCCTTACCACGTTGAGCAGCATTCATGTACTTACCGGCAGGGTTCGTCCCTGGGGTTACGGGGTGATGGTGCACAGAACTGTCATGGTGCCAGACATTGGACCATGTGCTGTTCAGTGGCCAATGTAAATTCGCTCCAGGATTAGTGGTGGTCTCAGCTTCATGACCCCCATCTACCTGATTCCTAAGCCCTAATTCTTTTGTCAAACCCACACGCACAAAGAAGTGAACCTGGTTTCTATGTGGGTGGCCATGAGGACATGAACTTGGCTCCGTGGCCCCTGTACTCTGTACACAGTACCCTATACATAAGGATGTTGGGGCACAGTCAAATGATTAATACATCACACCACAAAAATGTCTGTTCCCGGAAGCTCCTGCAGCAGGTGAGACAAGTAGCAGATTTTCTGTGGAAAGGAAATCTGGCAAATATACAGATAGCAATGCAGGTGGAAACAAAGGGAGTGTCCAAGACCATGGAAAACTGGAGAAGGAGAAAGTCAGCGAACTAGAGGAGTAGTCTGGTTATTAGGAGAAATTGGATGGACCATGAGAGAAAAGGAAATAGATCTGACACATGGAAGAGGTCTGGTATACAGGAGAACTGGTGAAGGAGACGGTTGCGTTATACAGGAGACCTGGTGAAGGAGGGTCTGGTATATACAGGAGAATGGTGAGGGAGAGGTCTGGTATATAGGAGCAATGGTGAAAGTGACGAGGTTGGTATTTATACAGGAGAGACTGGTGTATCGGAGAGGTCTGGTATATAGGAAGAATGGTGAGGGAGAGGTCTGGTATACAGGAGAAACTGGTGAAAGGAGGGGTCTGGTTTGGGATATAGTGAGAACTGGTTGAAGGAGAGGTTCTGGGTATACAGGAGCCCGAACTGGTGTGAAGGAGATCCGCGTTCTGGTAATAGGAGAAATGGTGAAGGCGGAGGTCTGGTATATAGGAGAACTGGTTGAGGAGAGGTAGTATTATATAGGGGAAACCTGGGTGTGAACGAGAGGTCTGGTATTACGGAGAACGGGAAGGATGATGGTATGATATAGGAGAAACTGTTGAAGGAGAGGTCTGGGTATATACGGAGAAAACTGCGGGAAAGGATGAGGTCTGGATATAAGGGGAACTGTGAAGGAGAGGCTGGCTATACGGGAGAACTGGTGAAGGGAGAAGGCTGGTATACTAGGAGAACTGGTGAGGGAGGTTGGTCATACGGGGAGAATCGGTGAAGAGAGGTCTGGTAACGGGAGAACTGGTGATGAAGGAGAGGTCTGGTATACAGGAGAAATGGTGAAGGAGAGTGCTCTGGTATACAGGGAGAGAAACTGCGTGAAGGAGGGTCTGGCATCTAGGAGAAATGGTGAAGGAGAGGTCTGGTATATAGGCGAAACTGGTGAAGGAGCAGGTCTGTATTATAGGAGAATGGTGAGGGAGAGGTCGGTTATATAGGAGAACTTGGTGAAGGAGAGGTCGGTATGTGGAGAACTGGTGAAGGAGAGTTCTGGTAATAGGAGAATGTGAAGGAGAGGCTGCGTATACAGGAGAACTGGTGAAGGAGGGTCCCTGGATAAAGGAGAACGGTCGAAGGAGCGGTCTGGTAATAGGAGAACTGGTGAAGGAGAGTTGGTTGGTATATGGAAGAAAACTGGGAAGGAGAGGGTCTGAGTATTATGGGAGAACTGGGAAGGAGTAGGTATGGTACTCTAGGAGAACTGGTGAAGGAGAGGTCTGGTATACAGGAGAAACTGAGTGAAGGAGAGGTCTGGTATACAGGAGAACTGGTGAAGGAGAGTCTGGTATACGGGAGAACTGGTGAAGGAGAGGTCTGGAACAGGGAGAACTGGTGAGGGAGAGGTCTGGTATACAGGAGAAAATGGGAAGAGAGGTATGGTAATTAGGAGGAAACTGGCTGAGGGACGAGGTTGGTATACAGAGAATGGTGAAGGAGAGGTCTGGTATACAGCGAGAATGGTGAAGGGAGAGGTCGGATACAGGCGAACTGGTGACGGGAGAGGTTGGTACAGGCGAACTGGTGAAGGAGAGGTCGGGCTATAGAACTGGTGAGAGAGGTCTCGGTATACAGGGAGAACGGTGAAGGCGAGGTATTTGGATAAGGAGAACGGGAGGAGAGCTGTCCTGGATATAGTGAGAACTGGTGAAGGAGAGCTCGAGTCTGGCTATACAGGAGAACTGGTGATAGGCAGAGGTCCGGTATACAGGAGAACTGCGCGAAGCGAGAGCGTCTGGTTATATCGGGAGAACTGAGTGAAGGAGAGGTCGGATATAGGAGAACTGGTGAGGAGAGGTCTGTTATATACACAGGAGAACTGGCGAAGGATGATGGTCACGCGTATACAGGAAGAATCCCGGTGGGGAAGCAGCGTTGGTATACAGGAGAACTGGTGAAGGATGAGGTCTGGTATATAGAACAGGGGAAAGGAGAGGTCTGGTATACAGGAGAACTGGTGAAGGAGAGGTCTGGTATATAGGAGAACTGGTGAGGAGAGGTCTGGTATATAGGAGAACTGGTGAAGGAGAGGTCTGGTATATAGGAGAACTGGTGAAGGAGAGGTCTGGTATATAGGAGAACTGGTGAAGGAGAGGTCTGGTATATAGGAGAACTGGTGAAGGAGAGGTCTGGTATATAGGAGAACTGGTGAAGGAGAGGTCTGGTATATAGGAGAACTGGTGAAGGAGGAGGCTCGGTATATAGGAGAGAACTGGTGAAGGAGGAGGTTCTGGTATACAGGAGAATGGTGAAGGAGAGGGCTGGATATAGGAGAACTGGTGAAGGAGAGGTCGGTATATAGGGAGCGAACGGGTGAAGGAACGAGCTCTGGTCTATAGGAGAAACTGGTGAAGGACCGAGGTCGGTATACGGGAGAAAAAATATGTTCAAAAAACATTGCCGGCCGCAACTCAGCGAATAGAGCATGAATGAGTTGAGTTGCAATACCGCCGAACCAATGTCA